>JAMZAV010011053.1:0-51071 GCA_024449915.1 Sweltsa coloradensis | reverse complement strand
TCTGCCCAAACAAGTAGCATAATCACGCTGACTATATAAAACACTACCAGTTAGCTAATTACATAACAATAATATACAGAGGTTAAGTTTATCTTATAGACGCCCTCAAACACAGTTGGGTAAATTACCCACAAAGTTAATCGGCACTCTAAAGCCGGGGCCGTGGATACGACGTAAAACTTCAGTAGTCTGTACACAAAAGATCGGGCCTACTTGCCGGCCTCGAAGGTATGAACAACTTCTTCACAAAATTTTGGGTACAGTGAGTTACTTACAGTTCGTCCGGTAAATATTAAACACGTTACCAGAAGTCCTTACAGAGTGGGTTTGCCCAATGTACCAATCTCGATCCGGCTGGAAGAGGTCGCGGAGTGATGGGTACACGGTGCACTGTCCTATCGTCCAGGGTCTCCCAAGGTCCCACTTGGTTGCGAAATAATTAAAGACTCCAACGCCCAAAACGTTCTAGTCGAGGGGTATGGATTCGCACGCGCGACAGGGTTTCCCACACTTCCCAAAAAGTTTCAGGTCTCACAGATAGAGGCTCAAACACAAAAATGTTGCCTATCCTGCATACAGCTCGACACGGAGATCCACCCTAGACAACAGCCTGACCAACAGTGACTCGCATACATTCTAGACCGAGAGCCAGTGACAGTTTCTATTGCCTCATAAGGTACATATGTTTGGACCATTGGAGTAGAAGCGGAAATTCAAGTCATTTTAAAAAATGCGCGTCTTACGAGTCAACGTGGGGGCGTTTACCCGTCAGACGCCCCCAAAGTGGGCCCCAAAAAGGGTCAAATCTGGCCCCTATTAAGTATACCATGATTAGAACATACGAAACTTTAAAAAATAATTTAGCCCAAAAAATGATATCACTTGTACAAAGAGCTGCGTTGGGCTGTTGCCCCGTTAGATGCCCCCAAGTGGGCCCCAAAAAAAGTCAACTCTGCCCTCATGAGGTATACATGATTCAAATATACGTCTTTTTATAGTGAAAATTCCCAGAAAAACGAATATAACTCGTCAGTCGGGCCCTCATTGGTCCGTTGACCCGACAGACGCCCCCAAAGTGGGCCCCCCAAAAAAGTCAATTCAGTCCGCCCTCAATAGGTATACATGATTTAAACATACGTCATGTTGTATAAAAAGTTACCAGGAAAACGAATTCATTCGTCAGACGAGCTGCGTTGGGGCTTTGACCCGTTAGGAAAAACCCCCCAAAATAAGTGGGCCCCCAAAAAGTCAAATCTGCCCTCATAAGGTAAACATGATTCAAACACACGTCATTTTATAGAAAAAATTACCAGGAAAACGAATATTACTCGTCAGACGAGCTGCGTTGGGTCTGTGACCCGTTAAGTAACCCCCGAAGGGGCCCTCAAAATGGTAGATTTTGTCCCCATAGGGTAAACATAATTCAAACATACGTCTTTTTATAGAGTCAGTTACCAAGAAATCGAATATCATTTGTCAGATGGGTTGCGTCTTGCGTTGGGGCTTTGACCCGTTAGGTACCTCCAAAGTGGGCCCCCCAAAGAGGCCAATTTTTTTTACAATGTTAAAGGGCCCACGTAAAAGCATGCTTGATCATCAAATCCCCAAATTTCACATACAGAACGTACCGCTTTTACCTTTAATTTTCAGACAAAAATCTGTATTTTTGGGAGGCTGTTCAGAAAGGAGAGCGTATGTCGCTATCAAAGCACATTTTGAGATTTCAAATAATTATCTCCTACACAAAATCGGTAAATTTCTACAAATTAACAGTGTTGTCATATTTACGGTCATTTAATAAAAAAGTGAGCAAATTTGGAAAATGGCCTAGATACCCCCTATTACACATTGTTGAAACACATTGCACACACATTGCAAAGCACAACCCGATAGGACCACCGATAGAGCTTCCAAGTGATCCAGAGTCCCAGACTTTACCTCTGCGCTCTGCGTCAAAGCCTGGTTTTCTCGAGCTTTCCCCCAGAGCATGGCTCTGCAAATCGTAAAAGGCGATTCAAGAGAAAAAGTCCACCTCGAAAAACATCAGCTGTAAGATGGGTAGTATATTTACTCCCCGAATCTAGAGACGAGCTCTGACAATCGTCGTCGGGGACCTTGCCCCCTTCCATTGACTAGTTCTCCGACGACGATGACAATGACATAATGAACGATGAAAAAAACGATGACGACCGCGACGTGAGAGACCCCCTTTTCTCCTTTTAAACCTGTGGCTGGTTTGACCAGCAGGGGCCCCTCTCTCCCCCTAGGTTAGAGTGGTTATTATGACCTAACGGTTGACACGCCCTTTAAATCCAAATAATCCAAAAAGTCTTAAGGTATACATAATTGAAAAATTCGGCTTCTATAGAAAAAGTGACCATGAAAAAGAATTTTATATCATCATTATTTCATCATTTTTGGTATTATGTAGGCCAATATTATATGTTAAACCTTGGTTTTATTGTAGGCGACAATGACGCTGTTAAATTGATTCCATAGACAGAAATTTAAAAAAAAATGCCATTATGTAGAGATGTTAAATACAGACCAAGATGGTTCCTCTATGATCTGTCCCCTTCGTTACTTGATGAGATTATGCAATGTTATTTAGAAGGAGAGAATTTCGATGAGGATGATGTTGACAGATGTTTCGGAAGCAGCGTACCTACAGTGATGACGAATGTGATTACAGTTTTAATTTTTTCACAATTTATTTATTCTAATGCTCAATAATTGTCTTTAATGAAAAGTATTTGCATGTTTCAACGCATGTAAAAGATTATTACGTATGTTATAAATATGATGATGATGATTACTAATAAAATGTTAAAGCATACAAGCGTAGTGATTACGAATGTGGTAAAAAGTTTGATTTTTGAATTTAATTATACCAAACCAATTTATATATCCTAATCTTCAATTGTTTGTAACTTATAAACACTTTTTGCATGATTAACACTTTAAAAAATTCTTACTTATGATATGATGATGATTACTTCTGAAGTTTACTATGATAAAAAGTTCAAACATACTGTGATAACGAATGTATGGAAGTTTGATGTTTGGAGTTAATTATGACTTACCAATTTATATATTCTAACCCTCAATTGTTTGTAACTTATAAAAACTATTTGCATGATTCAACACATATTAAAGATTATTGCTTAATAGGTAGTAAATGATTGTCAATGATTACCTTGTATCGTTATACAATATGCAAAAGTTTAAGCTAATCTGTGATTTAAAAGTCAGAAACAGTCATAGTATCATGCAACAAGTAGTAAATTAAACACACTCTTCATTGTTAAAAAAATAAAATTACAAACACTCTTTTACAGTTTACACCCTAAAATACTATACATACACCATTATTATTTAAATAATTACCATAAGACGAAGTATAACATGTCTTCTTGATTTATTCATTGATCTATATCCCCAAAAAATAAAAAAAAATGGTAGTTGCAGGGCTCAATGACCCAAAATATGCATAAACATCATGACTACGTATTATCGCCACGAATCCGATTAAATCCAACATAATTTCGTAAGTATTCGAGACAAAACATTTTTTAACTTTTTTTTTTTTTTTGGGGGAGGGCAGGGGGTGAAGTGGCGGGTAAGGGCATAACACAG
Organism: Sweltsa coloradensis; assembly: GCA_024449915.1. Taxonomy (NCBI): domain Eukaryota; kingdom Metazoa; phylum Arthropoda; class Insecta; order Plecoptera; family Chloroperlidae; genus Sweltsa; species Sweltsa coloradensis. Next base: position 47,435 of record JAMZAV010011053.1, on the reverse strand, counting down.
CCAGTCATGACAATGATTTCTTTTTCCGTGGGTAAATTTTTCTATAAAATTCCTATTTGATATGATCATTTTTAGGCCCAATTCCGGGGCCGTCTGACGGGTCAAAGTCGAAACGCAGATCGTCTGACGACTAATATTAGTCCTCCTGGAAATTTTTTACCTTTAAAATGACGTAGCCTATGTTTGAATCATAAAATCCTTATGAGGGCAGATTGACCTTTTTTGGGCCCACTTCGGGGGCGTTGACGGATCAAAGCCCCAACGCAGCCCGTCTGACGAGTGATATTCGTTTTCCTGGAAACTGGCTCTATAAAATGACGTAGCCTATGTTTGAATTATGTATATCCTACGGGGGAAGATTTGACCTTTTTTGGGGGCCCACTTTGGGGGTTATCTAAGGGGGTCAAACCCCCCCAACGCAGCTCGTCTGACGAGTGATATTCGTTTTTCCTGGTACCTTTTTCTATAAAATGACGTATGTTTGAATCATTCATCCCTTATGAGGGCATATTTGTCTTTTTTGGGGGCTCACTTTGGGGGTTACCTAACGGGTCAAAGCCCCCGCAACTCGTCTGGCGAATGATATTCTTTTTCCTGGTCCCTTTTTATACAACATGACGTATGTTTAAATCATGTATACCTATTGAGGGCAGATTTGACTTTTTTGGGAGGGCCCATTTTGGGGGCCCGTTTTGGGGGGTTTTAACGGCCCAACGCATCCGTCTGACGAGTGATATTCGTTTTTCTGGTAATTTTCACTATAAAATGACAATATTTGAATCATGTATATCTTATGAGGGCGGAGTTGATTTTTTTGGGGGGCCCCATTTTGGGGGGCCCGTCTGACGGGTCAACGGCCCAAACGAAGCTCCTTGTACGAGTAATATTTTTTTGGGCTAACTTATTTTATGAAGTTTCGTATGTTTAAGCGTTTTATCTTAATAGGGGGCAGATTTGACCCTTTTTGGGGCCCACTTTGGGGGCGTCTGAGGGGGGTAAAACCCCCCCACGTTGACTCGTAAGACGCGCATTTTTGAAAATGACTTGAATTTCCGCTTCTACCCAATAGGTTTTTTTTGGTTTACCTAGGTAGTGTAGACTTGTGTAGTGTAGGTGTAGGCCTTGAAATCAAGTTACACTACACTTTAACCCCGGATAACCAAACGTTTTTTAAGCTACACTACACTAGATTCGCTCACATCGAACTGTCAAACTAAAAAAACATAATAAAAAAACAAACAGTACTGTTGAAGGCACTAAATGAGTCAAAATGACAGAAAATGTGTACTATCTGAACGATGAAAAGCTATTTGGAATATAAACTTCAATAGTGCTTATCCTAATTGAGGTTTGAGTACCCTACGCAATTTGCCCCCATCACAAAACATAGTGCCACAAATAAAATACTTCGAATCAGTTTCTAATAGTAATTATAGACATTAATTGATTTTAGGAGTTATATCGGGTTGTCAATGAAAGAATGTGTCATTTTTCATGTTTTAAAACTGTTTCTCTTCAAATGTTGCGCCTAAATTTTACACCTACACCCTACACGACCTCCTAGAGCCGTGTAGAAATTCTACACTTTACACTACACGAAGTCAAACCAAACGGCTACACTTTACACTACACTTAATACGAAAACGCTTTTAGACATTTTTGAGCCTACACTAGTGTAAAGTGTAAGTTCGTGTAGCAAACCAAACAAAACCCATTGGTCCAAACATATGTACCTTATGAGGCAATAGAAACTGTCAAATGGCTCTCCGTCCCATTCACAGTGTCCTCCCCTTTTCCAGCAAAACCGCATTGACGACTTCACTAGGTACTATAGATAACAGTATTATTACAGTATGACTATGATATAAACAGTACAGAATACAGTCACGTTACATGTTCAAAGGTCAAAGAAGTTGATATGAGATGGTTCATGGGTGAGGATGAGAAGAGAGAGATAGAGAGTTGGCCAGAGATAAGGTAAACTGGTTGGTTAGGTGGCATCTGTGGCTTGCGCGCAAGGGCTGTTAGGCAAATGCTCCACTGTTTGCTATTTAGCTAGGGAGGCCTAAGTAAGGGAAGAAAATAAATGTTCCCGGGTACTCAACACATGGCTCACCCCCTCGTCTTAACAAGACTTGGCGTTTCCCCAGTTAAAAGAGGAGCGAGCGAACCGAGTATCGAATTTAGATTGCTGCCTTACTTTGTGAAATAACATTTCCCGTTTTGTGATTGTAGATTTGGAAAGTTTTGTAATTTTGTACATTTGGTAATAATTTGATATTTATGTAATTTGGTGAATTTTTTAAATTTGTTAATAAGTATTTTTATCATTTTGTTTAATTTAAATATTTGAAAAATTTGTTAATTGTAAATTTGATGAATTTGTTAAATTTTTAAATCATCATTTTGTTAATTGTAATAGAGTATTTTGAATTTGTAATTGGGAAATTTATCATTTTTTTATTTTTGCAAATTTGTATTTTGTTAATTTGTTACTTTGGGAATTTGTTTAAATTTGTTAATATGCAATTATTCAAATTTTTAATTTGTAAATTTGGTATTGAAAATTAATATTTTTGTATATTGTTATGTGTTGTATTTAAATAGCTTTATTTTCTAAATAAGAATTATAATGATAATATTCGGACTTAACGGCCCTTATTTTGTTATTCTGCGGTGTAATGTGTGTACGTTGAATTCAGACGAATCGCTGAACAATTGCGCTGAAATTTTAAAAGGACAATCCGTACGAGTTCATTTAGAACTGCTAACAAAAACAGCAAGATCCATTTCGATTTAAACCTAAAAGAAATAATAAATGAAAAATGTCTTCCAATGTTTAGAAATGGTTTGATTTGAAAAATATTTTTGTTTGTCATTTACCGGCTTTGAAATCCGTGCCATGCAAGTCTATCAATGTTGAACGTCAAGGTACCCCCAAATTCCGCTGTAGATTGTAAGCTTGCATTTTACACGTATTTTTGGTATGTTTTCCTTGGTATTGTCACAGATGATGGACTACACTGCTTTTATGCATTTCAAAACTGTTTAATATTTAAAATACAACCAGAAATTACAAAATCTTTCCCCACCAGGGGATTGTACCCACATTCCCATATTTCGGCTATAAGGGCGCTTTAGCAACGAGACTCGGGGAAAGCCAAAGTCGTTGTTAGACGATTGGGAGTCTTGTGTTGAGTACCCGAAACATATGCATTTAAATTTAATTCAATTCATATAAATATTATTTTTAAGTTTTGTTGGTAACTGGCGAGTCAACTGTAGGGCCACAATGCGCCTCTCTAGCCAAAGATGGCTAGGAGGCCTAAATTGGGAGAAAAAGTAAGTTACGGGGTACTCAACACAGGCTCACTCTCGTCTAACAATTACTTGGCGTTTCCTCGTATTAATAACATGTATTGAAATCATATCATGTCACATTGTTGAGAATGATCCAAACAAAATGAAGTAAAATATAATAAATAATAATAAGTCAATAAAAGTGTTATTTACAAAACTACTAAGTGAGAAACATTTCTGGGAATAATTATTCAACATGGGAAGGGACGGGATTCTTTTTAAATGCGGCTTCATTTAATCATTTCATTTTTCAGAAAGTCACACTTTGGGCAAAAACCGCGATTTCTTTCCCGCACCCGTGCTTTGGAGTGGCGAAACAATCCAGTCATATTGCTAAACGTTTTTCCACAATTTAGTCTGAGGTCGTTGATTATAACGAAAACGTTTTTGTTTTTTAACGTTAAGAGAACTTTTTTCAGTAAGTCTTGCTACAAATTGGAGTTGAGACACTCTTGTGGGTAATGCGTCCACAGCCGCGTTTTGGATGAGCGTAATTGGTGCATTGAGCTGCCATGCGTTACGCGGATTTCTGTGTTCTTGAAAAAATCATAATAAGTCGAAGATTTTTTAAATTAAATTTAATTAAATTAAAATGGAACTCATTTTTTATAATCGTAATTGTTTAAAAGAAAAAATCGTAAATTGCAATTTTCATAAAAAATAATTATTTGATTGCGCTAAATTTAACACGAATATATTAATTCATGAAATAAAGGTTCTGTGAAAAATTAACAAGAGGATAAAGCATGTAGTGTAATAAGTCAAAGATTGCTTAAAAAAAAAAACCGTAAAATTTGATTTTCATGAGAAATAATTTTTTGATTTTCGCTCAAATTTCACACGAATTTTCAATTCATGAAATTAAGGTTCTGTAAAAAAAATCATTACAATCGAACAAAGCAATTAGGTGTTATAAGTCGAAAGCCATTTTTTAAAATCGGAAAAAAAATCGTAAAATTGCGTTTTTTATGGAGAAAAAATTTCCCATTGCGCGCTCAAAAACTGGCAGTTCTAATAGATTTCAGAAATTCAAAGGCCTCAATAAAATTTCATCGCATTCGGAACCGGAATCGTGTTACCAGACACACAAAAAGAAAAAAAAGAGAAAAAAAAGAAAAAACATAAATTCCGGATTTTTTTCTCCAGTGTAGTGAAATGGAATCTTCGCTTCGCTCATCCAAAAAAGGTTATGTCTTGCTACAACTTCGGACACTCCTTCGTCCACAGTCGAATGAAATGTGTATGGAAAGATTATGTTTTTTTATTGAAAAATGTTATGTCGGACACTTGTGTGGCTGTTTTCGTCCACAGTCGTGTTTAATTTGACTGATATTCTGATTAGAGACCTCATCGCCCGTATACTCACATGCATTAAATCGAAACTTTAGTGTAGCGAAATAAGGGCGATAACCCATTTTTGAAGTTATGAAACTTGGAAAGAAAAAAGCATACACAACATACTGACAGAGTTATCAAACGATTTAAATTTAAAATCGAACCCTATTTTCCCAAATAAGTTGGGTAGGGGGTGGGAGGTTCCCACAACATTCTGGCTCTCTGGGGTTATCGACGCCAGCCATGCCTGACGTTTCTCCCACATCATCTTTTTCTTCCTCTGCGTCATCAACTTCACTTTCTTCCTCTCCTCTGTCTTTTTCCTCAGGACCTCCCCCCATTTTTTTCCATAACTTTTCGTTCTTCCCAACATCTTTCCTGGTTAATCCTTTCCCAAGCTTTATTTCGTCTTTTCAAATCCATTGCTATAACTTCTTCCCATCTCAGTCTGGGCCTCCCTCTTTTTATCTGTTTGTTTCCTGCGTCTTGTTTTATACTGTATCTTCTGTATACTGTCCTTCTACATCCTCTTCATGGGGTCCAAACCAAACCCCAATCGATAAATTAAAAAAATTTATTCGGATTTTGTTTTAAATTTGACTTTAGTTCGGTGAATACAAATTAAAAAAGGCAGTTCGTTTCGAATCAGTTTTGAACTATCAGGATCAAACAGGAAACAAAAACAGCTGAAATTGGCAAGGGTTACACCTATTTTTAAGGGTAAAGGTAAAAAGAGTGATAGGAATTCTTATCGACCTATATCAACTCTTCCAATTGTAGGGAAAATTATTGAAAATATTTTGCACATGGTGTTATTAGAGAAGTGGATGCATCTGAAGGTTTAAGTGAAAACCAACATGGTTTTAGGAAAGGTAGATCAACGCAAAGTGCCCTTCTAGCATTTACAGATTTAATCTATAAAGGGATTGACAAGCGAATGGTAAGGTTGGAGCTGTTTTTGTTGATCTTAGGAAAGCATTTTATTCAGAACCTTTTTTACCTCTTTAATAAAAACTAAATCCAGGTAAAACATAAGTCCTTATTTGTTATTAATATGGGGATTACTTTTATAAAAAGAAAATGTTTATCAATCTGCAAAATATAGTTCAAAAGTATTCAATATATTTTGTGGAGTACCACAAGGATCAATATTAGGACCCCTTTTATTTATTCTTACATAGATGATATATCTACTATAATGGGAGGAATCAATTATATCTTATGCTGATGACTTGGTCTTTATTTAGAAGGTGTGGATGTTGAAGAGATCGTAAGGACGTCTTCAAGAAGTTTTAAAGAGGATGGAGATTGGTTTAAAACTCAGGAACTTGATATTAATTATAGTAAAACAAATTTTATGATTTTTCATAAGGCTAATGATAGAAGATGAATGATATTCATTTGACGTTGAATTGTAATGGTAAGCAAATTTCTAGAGTATATGAATTTAAATATCTTGGAGTTTTCTTAGATTGTAATTTAAATTTTAAGAAACATTATGAATATGTATGTAATAAAGTATCATCAGCAATAGGAATTATAAGTAGAATGAAGAGGTTTGTAACAGAGAGGTTACTTGTAGATTCTTATATTCACTCTATTATTGATTATTGTTTAGTGGTTTAGGCAGTAAGACCTTCTACCGAATATGTTGTACTTCAGAAGAGAATTGACCATCTGTTTGATTCAATTCCTATGAGCCAAGATTTACAATCTGATTGCTTCACGATTGAGGAAAGAATGAAATATAGCGTACTGGTAAATACATACAAAATATTGAAAGGTATGTATTCAGGTATTTTACCCAATATTTTTCAATTTGTTGATCGTGATAGAAATTCTATTCTAATAAACTCTTTAAAAGTTCCTAAATTAATTTCTGAATCATCAGAAAGTCATTCTTGAACAGAGGAGTATCCTTTTGGAATTCAATTTCTTATGATATTAGAAGCCAGTTTACTGAGCTAGGAATAGTACAATTTAAAAGTAAAATTGAAGCAATGATAATGAATCGAAGAACAAAGAAGAATTGAGTTTTTACTATTTATTTGTGGGCATTTTCTCTGTGTTTATGTAATGTTAATTATCTTCATTTGTTCTTATTTATGATTTTGCTGTTCTCTTTGTTTGTTCATTATTGCTTTGATTTTGATGTATTCAATGTATTTTCAATTGATATTTTTCTGCCTAGATTGTCTGGTTGCCGCCCACTGGTGGAACTTTCAACTTGAGTTAAATGTCCTGTATCATTGCTGTGATCAGTTTTTGACTTGAACAACTTTAAATAATTATATATCTGATATAATTATATATTAGAGTCAAGATCTTTTGCACTAAATTGTTATCAAGATTTGAACACAAGAATGATGGTTGAACACAAGAATGAAGATTCGCGTTCGGTGGTTTCTTACGCGAAAGATTGATTACTCCCTGATTTGCTGTTCCTGATTTTTGGCAAACCTCATATTCGTTTGAGTGGGATCGTCTAATAAATCAGTTTTTTCTTTTCGTTTTTCTTTTTTAATTTTTTTAAATTTTTTTTCTTTATTTCTTTTCTCTTCTTTTTTTCTTTTTTTTCTTTTTTTCTTTTTTTTTCTTTCTTTGTCTTTTTCTTTCTTTTTTCCTTTTTTTCCCTCCCTTTCTTTTCTTTTCGTTTCATTCTACACCCTTTTTTATATTTGATTCATTCATTGAATGCATATAATATATATATTTTTTTTATTTGTTACCAAAATTGTTGTGTTTAAATGCATTGTTGTTGTAATGCTACTATTTCAAATATTTACGAAAATGTAGTTTATTGTTGTTTCTGCATCTATGTAATTAGATTTATTTAGTTGTCCTCCTTTGTAAATCAGTTTTTAACTGAATAGGATAGACGTTAAATAAATAAATAAATTTAAAATAAATAAATAAAACTGGACAAAGCTTTTTTCATGATATTTTTGTTAAATTGTATACACATACACGCAATCATGTAGTAGGAGGTCAAAGTCTAGAGATATTGTAGGATTACTGATAATTTCACATTTCTCGGAGATGCAATAAGTCTGTTGAGAATATTCAGACATAACATCTCATTTATTCGCTTCGATAGCTACGCTCAGAATACTTATAAACACAGACGCTCTCCTTAGTGCTGCATGATTGTTAATCTCTCTCCTCCTGCCCCCAACACTCTTAGTCCAGATTATGTATCTATGGAGCCTCTAGACACAAACTATGCGTACTCATCACGGAATTAGTGATAGAGCTAGACAAGAACCACAAATTATTATTATTGTAGCTAAAAAAACATTCAACTCCATAAAGTTCACTCTTAGTATTCCATGGATAATCGTTATACACTAAACTGATCTGCAACAAACGAAACCACTATGAATGCATTTTCTTGATATGCTGGTTTAATAATTTTTTAATATGTGCACGATGAGCACAGTGAGGACACTTAAACTGGGGCTCTTTGCCGCATACGTGATTCACATGTTCACTTAAGCTCGACACCATTTTGAATTTCTTTCCACATTTCTTACAAACAAGTCGTGGTTCGTCTCCACACTCGTGCTTCATGTGTGTCATGAGATTATGTTTTTGACGAAACTTCATGTTACAAACTAGACACTTGTGTGGTTCTTGTCGTCCACAGTCATTTCTCACGTGTCGTGTTAAATCGTTCTTCCGCTTGTAGCTAGAGGGACATCTTGTACAGTGATATCTTCCATCTTGCAGCCCGTCATCAGGAACTGGACGCCAGGCTTGGTCGGCATCTGATACTGACAAACATCGAGCTGGACCTGAAACCAACATCATTATGTTAATAATGCTGCAAAAGTTGATAAAATGACAGAGAATAAGCCGCGTGTTGAAAACAAACAACAAACGAAATTACAAAAAAACAACAAACAAACCAACAGCCAAAAATCAACGACTACGAAATTTAATACGGTTAATTAAGTAAAAACATCACATATTTAGTTTATTTGGCAAAATCATGCAAGTTACATCAATTTCTATAAAGAAGAAGTTTCTATCCCTTACCAACATATAGGTTACATTTTTACCCTACATTGGTTCTATTATGAAACATCAACACTGATTGTTCAAGGCAATTTGGTATACATCACTAAAATACTTTGTGATTGTGACAGGATAAATCTCAAGCCGGAAAGTACTTCCCCAAAAAATAATGTAAATGCTCTGTGTCCTAATTTTTTTTTTTTTTTAAATTACGTTTAAATTTTAAAAAAATTAAAAATTATGTTTTTTTTTATTTAAATTTTAAATTAAATTAAAAAAAATTTTGAACTTTGTAATATTATTTCACAGAACAAAAAAAAATCCGCTAACTCATGGCATCAATGCCCCAAATTTACGTCATAAATAACGCGTTGAAAAAGCGTTTGCAAAGCTTCCTAGTAGATAACAAACCGACAGTGAAAAAGTCACAAAGTATATGCTAGACGAAAACCAGTATATCCCCACGTGCTAAAAGTAATAAAAAATTTTTGGGCATATCGTGTGCAGCTAGGAGCTGAAGGATTCACATGGGACATAACTGCTGCGTAACTTAAGCGGGGCACCCATATTTAACAAATGAAAGTAATTTTCCTGCGTATCGTGAAAAAAAAAATTTAAAGCTAATTTAAATCAATTGTTTTTTAAAAAAAAAAAATCTTGTAATAGCTATTTTTTTAAAATTTTTTTTTTAATTTAATCGGCTTTACACTGGTTTGTTTGGGATTGGATTTTGCTTAACGCCCAATTTATGAAAACTTGGCAATCGGCAAAGGGGAGGGACTTTAGGGTGACGGGGGGGAAAAGGGGTTGGACAGGCCTGTGGGTCAAAAACCACCCCAAGCGTATGGGGAGGGCGGGGTTCCCCCCACTCAGGGTAGTCCCGTCGTGTCATCCGCTGTGTTTCATGTCGTCGCCGTGGGAGGGAAAGGGTAATTTCCCCGCGCGACCCAGAGCTCCCCACGTTTCAGGGGAAAAAAACTCCCCTAATCAGGGGCCCCCAAGGGAAAAGGGTTCCCGATTTAAAATTTGAGGGCCCGCTTTACACTGGGAGTAAAAAAAGAAAAGAAAAAGAAAAGAAAGAGATGTTTCTAAAGATAAGATAGTTTTGTTGAAGGGGGCTTTTATCGTTGTCTTCAATGCGAAGTAAAGAGAAAAACGATATGTTTCCCAACTTGGGGGGACACTGTCGACAAGAGGAGAAGATGAATTCCCATAAAAAATCATTTTTTATGGCTGAGGGGTAGCCCAAAATACGTTTTTTAAAAATTTTTTTTAAACAATTTTTTGTGTAAATAGTTGGTTGGCTTTTCCCAAAGGAAAAACAGATATTGTTGCAGTCGTTCCATCCATTATATCAATAATTCCCCTAAAATTTAAAGAATTTAAAAATTTTTACCGTCTCGGTGGTCTATTGGTTAAGGCCTCCCGGGAAGTGGGGACCGGGTCGAATCCCGACCCGGGAGGGTTTTTTTAAAATTTCAAATTGTAAAAACCCCATAAAGGCTCTTTTTCAAAAGGGAAAGTGCGAAGAACGAAATTCCCTTTAATTGGGCGGCCCTAGCACTCTAAATAATTTTGGTCTAGCCCTATTTGCCCGTATTCGTCATCTGCATGGAAACCAAACTTTTTAGTGTAGTGAAATAAAAAGAATACACATTTTGCTTAAAGTTAGTTACATTGAAAAGAAATTAGCATACACAACATAAGAGGGGGTTTTTCCAATTTATTTATTTTTTTTTTCTTCGGTTTTCGTTTGGGACATTTTTTCAAAGCGGTAAACTAACTAAAAATAAATGTTCAGCTCGAAAAAATTTTTGCCCCATCAGAAAAAAACAGACAAGACAAAAAATTAAAGCGGGTAGGTTCGGAATTTTAAAAATTTTATACACATACATGTTGGGGTCTGTCTAATGTAGACTTTGAATTTTTTTTACTTTTTTATCCACTGAAAAAAAATTACTAAAAAAGGGTGTCCCCAAACCCAAAGGGACTTTTTAGGTTTCTAATAATTAATTAGATCAGGGAGATGCAAAAAGTCCTTTAGAATATTGCAAGAAACAACCACCAACTAAGCTATCCATTATGGAATTAGACAACATAATATAAAAGCAGTCAAGATTCTAATTATTTTTATTATTGTATTGAAAAAACCTTCATCTCTTTAATTTTTTCACTGGATCTTTGTTTTTCACGTACATGATCTGAAATTTAACAAACCCATTATTGATGCTTTTTCTTGATATGCCCTTTTAAAATTTTTTTTTGGTGCGCACGATACGCAAAAAACGACTTTTAAATTTGGGGGGTCTTTACCGCATCGAAACATGTTTACTTAAGCTACATCATTTTGAATTTTTTCCCACTTTTTCTTACAAACAAGTCGTGGTTCTCTCCACCTCTGCTTCTGGTGTCACGAGTTACATTTTTGAGAAACTTCATGTTAAAAAACTAGACACTTTGGGGTTTCTTGTCGTCCACAGTCATATTTCTCGTGTCTATTAAAGTACTCTTGTTCTTTTTTAGGGGGAATTTTGTACAGTGATATTTTCCCATCTTCAGTTTGTCATCAGGAAGGGGACGCCGGGCCTTGGGTCGGCATTGACATGACAAACACCGAGCGGAATGAACCACATCATTATGTTTATACGAAAAGGGTTTGATAAATACTAAAAATAAAAAGCGTGTTAAAAACAAACAACAAAAAAATCAAAAAAAACAATAAAAAAAAACAATCAATAATCATCGACTCAAAAATAAAAAGGGGTTAATTAAGTTTTTTTTTTAAACCAGTGTTTTTAACTCACACATTTTATTTTAAATTGGAAAAATCATGCAAGAAACATCAATTCCCCACAAATTTGACGTAAAAAAATTCTCCTTAACCAAAAAAACAAATATTAAAGCGAGTAAATGTTTTTAAGCCCCGCCCAGAAGTCGTTTTTGTAGCTGTTTTATTATCGAAAAGGGATTAATGGGAAAGGGAAATTACGAATTATAAAAAAATAACAAACAATACAGCTTAACGGTGTTTATCCAAAGTTTATGTTGATAAAATAATGTTATAAGATAAGATCAAGGCATAAAAGGCCCCAAGTCCCTTTTACAAACTCCTAAGACAAAAAACTATGGACTTCCCCCCCAAAATCAGAATTTAAAATAACTTCTGTTTTGGGTGGGAATCGAACCCTGGACCTTCGCATTTGGGAAACAGGTCCTAACCAAAACCAAAAGAGCCACAAAAGATCAAAGAGCCACAAACAAGACCAACGAGCCACACGATGAATCCTATCAATGAAAATGCTCTGTACGCCCCGTAGTCTTGGTGCTTTTAAAGATTATTTCAACAAAAAAGGGAAATTCACTTTAAAAATTAAAAAACGACAATTTCAATTGCACAAACCCCGTGCCAGCCTAATAAATAACATTTTTGGGGCCCGTACGTGGCGTTTGGGTCCGTTGTGTGCAGGTTAGTCACTGAAAAAAATCACATGGGGAAAAAAATCTGCGTAAACTTTTATAAATAAGGAAACGCCTTTTAGCATTGTATTATTGATTTGATAATAAAAAAATAGATCTTGTAAAAGCTAGTTTATAAGTAATAAGAATCGGGCTTTTTACTGGGGTCTAAAAGTAAGAGAGAGTAAGAGTATCTTTTTTTGAAGTGAGATACAATGAGAAAAGGGCTTTTAACGTTGTTTCACACTGCGAAGTACAAAGTAAAACATTTTTGTCTCCCCAAATTTCCGGGCAATGCTCGACAAGAGAGAAGTGGAGAGATGGACCAAAAAGAGTTGATCGACTTGGTCAACTGTGGCATGAGCAAACCCCGCCTCAAGCTTCTGTATTCGCTAACAAAATTGCTGTATTTGAAGGCATCAAAAGTTACTATTTGGTTCAACTTTTCTCTTACTTTTCCATCTTTCCCGTGTCAAGCTGCTTAATTAAAGGGAAAAAACGAACTTAGAAAGAGCTTATCTTTTTTTTAAATAAATTGTTAAACGCATAAATCAGGATACGTATTTCCCCAAACTAGTTACTTCAAGAGCTAGAGCGAGGCACTCTCGCTTCACAGTGGTTAGCTCTACATTTTCTGAGTTTTTCAATCGGAAGGGTTCACTCAGGTTAAACCCCCATGAATATGAGAAAAAATGTGGAAGAGTAGTGGAGATTTATACACATAAACAGTGGCGAAACAATTTTTTTAAGTGTGGTGGATGGGGGGGGGGTAAAAATTTTATAAAAAGTGAGGAAAAAGAAGGGGGAACAAAAGGGGGGAATTAAGGGGGGGGAAAGAAGAGGGGGAGGAGGAATTAAAAAAAAGAACGGTTTTTTTTTTTAATTGAAAAGTAGGGAAAAAAAGGGGGAGGGGAATTAAAAAAAGTGGGGGGTGAATGCCCAAAAGGAATGAAAAGGATATTAACCCTTTCGCCAAAAATTTAGTTTAAAGAGTTATTGCTAACACACCAGTTACCATATTCCTTGGAAAACCAGTTTGCGAAGTTTTAAAAAAAGAAACAACTGGCAAAAAACTAAAGGTAGCAAGGAACTGAAAAAAGCGTAAAAATTCAACTTTTACCCCATGGGGTTGGTAAGACGCCCTTTTAAAACGAAAACTTAGTGCTAGAAATAAGAATACCCGTTTAAATTCCATAAAACAACAATACGTTCGGGGACAGCGTACACCATTTTCCATTCGGGTTTTCTTTTTGGTAATTTGCTGCGTCAACCCCCAACAAAAAAACAATTTTTCAAATAGTTTTTCCAACAGAAAAAAAAGGGTAAGAAAAAATTAGAAGAGCTTTTCCGTGAAATTTTTAAAATTTGGGGGTTTTCCAACATTTAGGAAGCAAGTTAGGATTGTAGGTCCAAAAATTTTAATTGGAAAAAAAAAACGAGGGGAAATTGCAAAAAATCAATTTTTTGTTTTCATATGAAAAAGGAAGACCCCAAGGCTGCTGGATCTTAACTTGTCCGGGCCCCATTCTCGAATAGGCGCCCAGCCTGGCCAGAACCTTGGAGTTGACCCGAAAAGAAAATTTAAAAAAGGCAAACCAAATTAATTTTGTATATTGAAAAAAAAAATGTTTACTTTAGCATTCCCCAATCGTTAATTTTAAAGTGCAAGTAAAAATCCCTTTTTCTTTAAGTTGTTTAAATTATTTGTGGCCAACCCGTTAAAATTTAAATTGGGGGTTTTTTACCGCAACCTGAAAACATTAAGCTTTTCCCGGTTTAATTTCTTTCCCCAATACTTGAAAAAGTTGGTTGTTCCACACTCGTTTATTGGCATGAGATTTGTTTTTGGAAACTTATTTCAAATAGAACTTTTTTTTGTTGTCCCAATTTCCACTTGAAAATTCCCCTTGTTTTGATTGGGGGTCTTTTTCTGAAAACCCACTTGCATCCCCACGGCTGGCGCCAGGTTTGGGCGGCCTGAACGAAAAAATCAAACTAACTGGCCCAAAAAATAATGTTAATAAACAAGGTTTTTTTTTAATATTGGGGTTTTAAATCAAAAATGCTGCCAGTTAAACATTTTTGGGACTTGGGTATTTTTTTTAAAATTTTTTTTGTAAAACTTAAAACAGTAGAAAATTAAACATTTCAGTAAAAAATACATTTTTTAAAACTTAACCTAACCTGTCTTAAAAAAATTAAAAAAATGGGTTTTAATGTGTTAATGGTGTCTGAGGTTGATGCAAAAAAATTAAAAAACAACTGAACACGTTAAAAAAAAAAACTTGTTATTTCTTTTGTTTGTAAATGCCTTGATAAAAAAAGGACATTTTTAGGAAAAATTTAAAATTTAAAGGGAAAACCGTTTTACTTTAAGAACAGGGCAGTCTTGGGACTGATTTTTCACAAGGCGTTTCTGTCAAAAAAATTCTGAGTAAAATTATTTTTTAAATTACATAAAGGAAAAGAGAACTTAAATTTTTGTGCTTATAAATGATTTAAAAAAATCTATAACCCAAATATAAAACGCAAAAAACCAGTAAACATAAAAACACCCCAAATATAATTAACACCACTTCATAATAATTCTGTTTTTGTCTTGAGTAAATTAAAAAAAAAATAAATAGTTCGTATAAAAAGAAAAAGGGTAGGCTCGGGGGGTATTTGTATAACAAAACAAAAAAACAATTAAGTAGGGACTTTTTTACAGAGTAATGTGTGTATAGTATTGCACCTTGTGGTATCCTGGTCCCGTTGCCAATATTCAGATATACTTGCTCCAACGAAAGAATGCAGATGCTCGGTAGTGGTGGGGGTTAAATGAATGAGCGGTAAATGGAATGTCGCCTTTGTGTATGAAAGAGAAATATCTTTTACCAACGCAAGCAAAATTTATCTGAGCTAGAACTAAGAGTTCCTCCATGTGCACGATCTACGCTGAGCTAGCGTGAATTGAGTTAACAAAGTTGTTATGTTGGGTGGGAAAACAATTTTGAGCCATCTGCATTCTATCGTTGGGACCACTAAATAAATAAATAATAATAATCATGAATAAAAAATATACATATATAATCAAAAATCAGATTGTATATGTTTAGTTCTCAAATCACGACCTGTATCATCCATAAGAATTTGTTTTGCAAATTAATTATTTGCAATCCAATTCTTTTAAATATGTAATGACGTAGTGGGTAGAGTGGTCTGCGGTTTTTGTATCTCTTAAACTATAAAAATAACCGAGGTGGGGAATAGCATTGATTTTTGAGTTTTGGCGATTTTATTTATGAGAAATCGAGTTTGCCATGTTGCTTTAGCAAGGTTGCTGTTGATCATGAAGGAAATGGGACGAAAGTAATTTAGAGTTTTGGGTTGAATAATCCTTTGATTTAAAAACATATTTGCAAAAAAAAAATAAAATAAAAAATCACCAAACCCTAATAACTAGAGCTATGAAAAAATAGCATTTATATTTTAATATTTAGCATTAATTTTTCCAAATTTAGCATTTTGTAGCATTAATTTTCTCTTTTTCCACAAAACACCAAATATGGGGAGTTTCTGGTATTTTTAATGGGTGAATGAATTCCAAATTATGGCTTTATAAGGAACATTTCAATTCAATGTAGTCACTTTAAACTTAGAATACAATGCTAAAGCCATTCTCAATTGGTATAGTTTAAACCTTATTTTCAGTAATTTAGCATTTTGTAGCGTTTTTAAAGATTTATAGCTCAATGATTTAGCATCAATAACCTAAAATGCTAATTTTCATGCCTCTACTAATAACACCTAAAAATTATTTTGTACATTTCAGCACTTTCACCGAGCACGTCTCTCACACATATTTTAACACAAACCTTTTACACAGACAAAACCAATAGCTGCCCATCCACAACACCAACCACCACTTGCCGCATCATGGCATCCTTCAAGAAATAGGCTTCATTTGTTTACGTAAACCCCCTCAGGTTCACTTGCAACAAAACAGAAAATTACCACATTCCTAGTGTAATGTCGCTCATCCACGGTGTGCTATAGTTGTACAAACACCACTGTGCCCGTGCCATTACATGCGTCGCGTCTCCTGGCCGAGTTTACTCTCTGTTGTTGTGTGTTCTGTTGACACGGCTCAGTTCTCGTCGGCAACGCGAGAACAGACAAACCAAGAAGTTAAAAAGGGCTTTGTAGGTATAAACATTGATAAAGGATTAATGGGAAAGGAATAACAATAATTATATATATATAATAACAAACAAACAGTCCTAAAGTGCTTATATCCCATTAGATAATTATGTTCATACATGTTTTTACAAGATAAGATTCAAGGCAAGTGTCCATTATAATCATCCATTAGAAAAGAAGAACTCACAAACAAATAAAATTTTATAACAACAATAATTGTCTTAAATGCAGCACCCAAGCATGCCATAGGCATGGTTGTACCTATGCAGGCTTTTCTCTAACATATACTGTGCCACCACAACATGTAATAAGAAATAGATGTTTTACAACATTGAAACATAAAGTCATGAGTGAAGTCGAAATGGTTGTATCCTCACTCTCACTTGACGTACATTACTAACATACGATTGAATTCAAAGGATATCTTTTTTTTTGTTCTCTATCCTGAAGTCCGATTCCTAGAGTTAACGAGGCGAAGAAGAATCTCGGCATTTCAATGTTTTCGTAGACTTTTATAGAAGCAGATCAGATGACGTGAACTATCATTCGAGGCACAACAAGCTTCTGATCTATTTATGTTATTAATATCTAACAATAAAGTTTTGATTTCCCTAAATAGGCATTTTGTTAACTTAAATAAACGAGATTAAATATTAAGTAAATGATAAAGATAATAAAAATATGCAAAATGTTTTCAAAAGGAGCTACATCGTGAAAGATTAGGCGGGAAGACGATTTCGTAAGCCAGCTTTAGTCAAACTTAGTCCAGATACTTCCTTGATTACGAAATTAAAAATCAGCACACTTATTGAATTCAATGATATACAGCTTCATTTGAGGATGGTATTTCACAGAAAGTTTTTAATTTGTGTTCCTTATAAAAATAAAAAATTGTGTTTTGATAGAATTAGTGTAATTATTGTCCGGTCGGTCAATTAGTACGACGAGAAGCTGCCCGGGGAGTGAATGGCTTTTAGCACAATGTACAGACATGTGGGATAACCGCGACAACAAACTATGCGAGATTGTTTTATAATTATAAAATCTGTTTTTTAGGACATAATAATGGCAAATGACATTACCACAGTTAGCGACTGTATGTTCACAACAATCTGTAGCACTCCAGTGTTGCACCACCAGGCTAGTATTCAACATTTATAAAAGTGTGTGCTAACGAGGAATATAAACGTATTTAGTAAAAACATGGTTTAATAATCAGTATCCATCATAATTGTGCAAAAAAAAAATCGGTTACCAGGGAAACAAATTACTTTATTTACGAGAAAAAAAAACGAAATTGTGAAACAAAGAACAACTTACGAATGATAAAAAAATATAACCACAACTAAAATATATCCATGAAACCAAATTTATTGAACTACTTGTTTTTATCTCTTTTTATGGTTTCCATATAGGCTAACTCTTTGTTACATTAGGATAAACGCAGTTCTATACCACACTCGTTCGTGATGTGATAGAAAAGGTCTTCGATCGTCGCATACTGCCTGTTGCATTTTGGACAACGCAAATACTTTCCTCGCACAACTTCATTGGATTTTGAATTGGCGATTTCTGATCATGGACTAATTTCCTACACAACTTCTTGTGAAGGGTAAATTTTTTTTCTCGTAGACTTGGCAAAAAATCTGGTCAATCAGATTTCACACACTCTGTTAAATGACCTTCGTTAATTCTATTTGAAGCAGACTTCTTGTTGCAGTTGGAACCAGTATAGCATTTACGATCAATCGTGTTTAACAATACAACTTCGAATATTTTAAGCGTTTCAATTTTACTTCATGTTTTTGCAGCATAGATGATTCACTACTTCCATTCTCTTTATGGGCCCACTTCCATCCTGCAACCAGCAATATTAATGTTCTTGTTAAAGGCCTCGTATCCTTCCTCATTCACTGCTGATCAGGAAGCAGGGCTGAGGAGAGTCTTGAAACAAGAATATTGATGTGCGTTAGATTATTGGTAGTGTTTTGAAGCAGAATGGAGGAGACAAAACATTCATTTATTCCGGTTATACTTTAAAGTGTATATAAAGAACACCATGCTGATATGCATGTCCATGATGCAACCTTGTTCGAAACTTTTTTGTGCAAATTTCGTTGTCAACACAGTTTTCTTGCAAAACATTCTGTTAATGAAAAGTAGATTAAGTTTAAGTTAAATACCCTTGTTATATGAGCTGCAGCTCTGATTCATCACTACAAATCGTGTTTAAAAAAAGTCTTGTAAACTACAATATTCCCTAATTCATCATAATAAACATCGATAAAACTCCTATGCTTAACATCAAGAATGACTTTATATGGAATATGCACTGCTTTGTTCGTAAACAGAGCTGCCTCCTTGGCTTGGGTTCGTTAATAGTGCATATCGTAGGAGTAGGCAACGTTCATTTAAACTGCTTACCTTACTTTTATTAGACCTGTTTAAAACATATGCACCAGCGTGGCATACACATTCTCATCAAAATATGTGCAACTTGAAGCAATATCCGAAATAATCCGCACAAAAAATGATTTACCAGCAGGCTAGTTGTAGCACAGTGCTACTGTCCGCCGCATCGTTGTAGAGATTCCTTAATAAAAAAAATCAAGCAGCGCTTGAATGTTGAATTGTTGATGGGTATGGCTGTCTATTCAAGTGGATGTAGATCAGTTCATTAGAATGTCCCATTAGCGAAAGACAGTTACCCACCTCGAAATTGATATGGCATTCCCTTGATATCTCCAAACTAGAACATCATCAAAGATTACTTTTTATTTATTTATTTTTAATTACTTTATTTATCGCTCACGTCGTCGATTGCGTCGGGGCTACAGGGTTGGCTGTCGCCTATTTGATTTAACTGTATCCCCCCACTGAAAATCATTAGAATAACTGAGTGGGTGGACTCTACTACATTTTATTTATTATTATTATAAGTAGATTTTTGTTCATGTTTTGTTTGTTGTGGCCATTTTGTTCGTTTAGTTATGTATTGATGATGTAATGATTATTGATGTTGTATTTATAACTGTATTTAAATTAGACATTGTATTACACGATCTATATTAAAGTAATATGACAGGTACTCACGTTATATTGAGGAGATGCTCTTTTCTGTCATATTCTTGCATTCACTTTTTATAATGTAACATGTTCCTAATGTCATATTTTTGTTAATTCAGTTAGTACCATCCGCTGAGTCTATGATGACTTGTGATATCGTAGAAATTCCGTCAGTGACACCAGTAGTAGACACCGTGTGTTTATTTTACAAGTACACGAATCCGTTAACCATGTTTGCAATAACATATTTTTGACATCAATAGCGATGAAACAATTGATCCTTGATCCAGAGGTAGAAACGTTGTAAGCTCGTTTATACACGAACGTTACAATAATTTTTTCTATATATAATTTTATAACTTACAAGATAATATAAGAACATCCAATTAAGTTGCCCCTAATTCAATCGCCATGTCCCATCATTGAAAACAAAAAAAACAAAAATTCCATTTTACTGTAAATAGTCGTTCCTAGCGAAATTAATGATGTGATATTCAAACTAGCATTTGACTGATGTGACCTCGCTATTCATTGGGTCAAAATTGGCCAAGTCCTAATATTTTAGGCATGTCTGGGGAAACAAATTGTATTTGTGTCAGGGGGGAGGGATGGCTGTCCGATTTTGGATCCTCGCAACTTGTCATATGAGATAAGATCAATAAGATGCGTCGAAAGAATCTCCAAATACATACATGCATACACATAAAAAAATTTTATAAAACTATACCGTGAAATGGACGTAATTAACAAGATGCAACACACAAGCCTGTCATAAGCAGGGTTTATGGAGCAAATACAAATACTCTTACAAATACTGCTTCACTGCACACTGCAACCGATGTTATTAAGAGGTTACAGATTAATCTAAAAGTAATAAATTTATCTTAATTGTTGTTACCACCCACACTCACACTTGGGAACATGAATCGTGTGAATTAAAATCCCCAAAAACGCCTCCTTCAAATGAACAAAAATCGCGATAGGTTTGAATGCGTCTAAACGTCTTAGTAACCCGAACATAAACAATAACACAACATGTTTATAAGATCCGAAAACTTCGTAGGATAACAGACCTATACCAAACAGTCCTTGAAGTTTCATGACTCAACATCCTACCAAACAATACTTGAGCAAATAATACGGGTGTTACACAGAGTTTTTCATTGTTGAGTGAGTTCCCCAACACAACCATCTACGAGTTATAGATAAATACGACCTTCACAAATTCTAACACGTCGCCCCTTCGACGTTTACAACCCTATTCATTAGCGGATTATTAAAATTTTAAAATTAACTTACTTTGTCCCCGCGACTGAATTCCTCGCAAAGTTGTCAAAACTTACTTTGGTATAAATATAATATTTTTTTGTATGTTATAGCTCATTTAATTCTATTTTTTACAAGCTTTGCATATATGGGTGTGAGGTTTGGTGTGTTGTTTTCAGGTTTTATGCTGTAAATTGTACGAATGAATTATTCTGACCATCGCCATCGTGCAACCGAGAAGCCATAGAAGGAGTGACTTCGAAGAAACCTTGGAGAGGAGAACTCACTACTTCGAAAACGAGTAGCTACACTTTCCAGAGAAGAAGGTAAAGATTATGTTGCTAATTCGATTGGTGACCTAAAAAGCTAGTTTCATAGATCATAGGACCATAGCCTTGCTATTAAGGAGTGGCACATCTGTGGGTTGAAATATTTAGGAGCAGTCACAGTTTCATACGCCTGCTTAATGAATGCAATATGTCGAGTTTTCCACGAATCTCAATTTCTTCCTCGTAGTTTATTCAAGGTGGAAAGCTACATCCAATGGTCCTAATAACTTGTTTTCTTTGTGAACTTACAAAGGTCCACACGTATATGACTGGTTAATTACAATTTTGTGTCCTATTTGGACGGATTCAAAGGATATCGTTTAGTTCTCTATCGCGAGTCGTTTCTTCTAGAGTTTCACGAGGCAGAGAGCAAAGAAGAGGATATCTCGACTGGGATCAAGTTCTCATAGACTTTCACAGGGGCAGGCAGAAGCCTTTACTAGCTTCTTGGCATGGATAGAAGCCGAGCGTATTTTTAAACTGAACATAACATTTTTGATTTCCATAATAATACCTGTAAAGATTTTACATACCTTAAATAAGCGAGATAAAATATTTACCTAACCATAGAGACATAAAAAAAGTAATGTCTCAAACCGAGCTACGTCAAAAAGAGGTAATACAATTTTAAGAAGCCCAGCTTAGTGAGACTTTTGAGGGTCTCTTTACTAATTGACAATATTCAACACCTTTAGGGAGAAGATATTGCTACATCGAATTTTTCATCATACCAGATATAAAAAGTGGTATAGTAAGTAGTAGAAAAGTAAAAGTAAAAAAGTAATAACATATTAATGTGTAACTGTTGCCAAATAGCCTTGTATAGCTGATGTCAGATGAGTGAGCGTTGGCCAAGCGTTAATCTTTTTACTGTCAATAATTAAATATTTTACCCTTTTAAGCCCGGTCTGCCAGTTTCTCTGACTTAATTAAGACTACATACAACAAATGTAAGATATTATTATTATGCTCGTATGATGAACATTTGAGGTGGCGGCTCACATTGCACTGCTCACTAAGTTTCGTCTCGGTCGACTATTGTCGCTTGTCGCTGTCCGACTCGTCCTGTTGTCACAATAAGTAAAAGACTACCATGCCAGCACGGCAACCACGATTGAGTTTCAAAAGTAAATTAAGTACTTGACCAGGAACAATGGATCTAAAAATATGTCTCTATCTGTAATCAGCAATATCAACTGAATTTAAAGGCGACTAATAAAATAATTAAAATATGGACATCATTAAAAAAAACAGCCATCTCAGAGACGCAGGATCAAAACTCATCTTCATACCTAGTGGTGTTTTATAAATAAATAAAATACATACATTTTATTAGAGTAACCCACTCAGTTATATAACTGATTTTTCAGTGGTGGAACTTAAAAAAAATCAAATTTGACCAAGCTAACCCGCGCCCGACGCAATCGACGAGTGAGCAGATAACCAACCAAAGATCGATATTTTTAATGGGAAACTATAGCAATCAGCTGGTATGGACAGGCGAACACCGCGAATCAACGCCATAAATCAACAAGGCCTATTCAGAACAACTCTGAAATTACTATGTGCTTCGTTGCTATAGGACGGCGTCAAAAGTCACCGTTTAACAAACTCCTAAGGCAAGAACTGATGACTTTAGTCCCAAATCAGAAGTTAAAAAACTTCTAGCTTAAGCGGGAATAGACCCTGTACCTTCTGCATTGGAAAAGCAAGATACGCTAACCACAGACCAACGGGAAAAAAATCCCCCATCTTGGGTAGGTTCCAGCATTGATACCCACATCATTTAATTTATTCTGAACTTAGTACTCTCCAAGAAAATCCCGTCAATCTTGAATTAGGTCGAGTTCACGAAAAATTAATCAAGACATATACATATGCGGTGTCCTGTCTTGTAGAATCCACTTTTTAATTTTTTAACCGTGCGATGAAAATTGACTGAGATATGACCAAAATGACAACGGTTGCGCACATAGGCACTGGTAACCAATAGTCCGTGGAACAAGCTGCATCACTATAAAACATTCAAAGCCAGAAAAGACCTACACCAAAATTTACGATCTGGTATAAAGACATATTTGAGAATGTTATTTTCCACTTGGGACATTCTTGGTACAAATAAGTCACCTGTCTGGCGTCTGAGATGGCCGCCAAATATTATTACAGCTGCTCGTCACTCAGGAGAAGTTTATTTATTATTATTTATTTATTTTATTTAATATATTTAACGTCTTATCCTATTCAGTTATAAAACTGCTTTACAAAGAGACAACTAAATAAATCTAATTACATATATGCAGACAACAATGAACTAACATTTAAGTAAATAATTTGAAATACTAGTAATATTACAACAATGCATTAAATATTCAACAATTTTGATAACAAATCAAAGGATATTAAATGCATTTATGAATGAATCGAATATATACAATATATATATTATCATCAGATTTGAACAAAATGGTATTGTTTTAATGAGTTTTAAATGCTCTACAAAAGTATGTCAGCATTTTTACCGCAAATGCAATAGTTTTAATATATTATAAATTATTTACAATGTTATTGCAATTATAGCACTTTTCAATATATTATATATGTAAACCTCGCTAGTTGCTAACAAATTTTTACACTATAAACTTAATTAACGTCAATAAATCCACAATTGTTAGTCCCGAAACGAAATTCCGTAACTTTTTTATTAATTAATTAATTAATTAATCATTAATTAATCCCATTAAAAGTTTATTATTCACGTACCACAATCACATAGTGAATCCACACAAGAACAATATGAACCACAATGAACAAAAAAAATTAGTTTTCCAACAATTTATTCCAATCACTTACTATTAATTCAATAATTCATTTTAAAAATAATGACGTTATCTCGATTAATTTTGTAAAATTAACACAATGTGGTCGACCTTGGTTTCATTTAAACTATTTTAAGACGAATAAATTGTATATGAAACAAATAATTAATTAAATTAATTTATCACCGAATTAATTACATTTAGGTAAATTATCCCACTTTTGACATATGTATTGTTATGTTACCTAAAACTCGATCGACGTCATAAAAATATACTACTGCTACTGACATAATGCCATGAATCAAATGTCTATGTCCCGAAACAAAAATTCCTTAACTTACCGATTAATTAACTAATTAAATTGAAAATTTACTTATCTCTCAATAATTGATGTTATTGCATCGTAAAGTACGATATTCATGCGAAATATTTCTTCGATTATACCAAATACGTTGGAAAGTCCTAAGTTCAGAGATTTCGAAGGTCGCCTCAAAATTTCATCAGATCGCATGATGACGTTGCCCGTAGAGCGCAACAAAACAGACAGAAAAACAACAACCAAAAAAAAGAACTTATTTTTTTTTTTTTGGGGGGGGGGTTTGGTGAAATTGAAGTCTGCTTCGCTCATTCTACAACAACAGTGCTTAAATCATTAATTTTAAAGAAAAATTATTTTGAGTCTACCCACTCAGTTTATCTGTAGATAATATATAATTAATTTCATAATTCACTTAACGGGAAAGTAGCAATGAATTAATTTTGACCTATTTATTTTTTTAATTATACTTCGAATTGTTTATATTTTGATTCTTCCGTTGCATTTTGGTATGTGCTACGTGATTGTTCAACAACAATTATTGAGATATTGACTTCAATTTCACCGGGGGGGGGGGGGGGGGGGGGCCCCCCCCCCAAAAAAAAAAAAAAAAAAATTAGTTCGTTTTTTGTTTGTTTGTTTTACTGTCTGTTTGTTTGCGCTCTACCCGGGCAAACGTCATATGCGAGCTTGATGACATTTTGAGTCGACCTCGAAATCTCTGAACTTAGACTTCCACGTTTTTTGGATGAGCGTAGCGAGCGTAGCGGCGAAGCGAAGAATTCCATTTCACTACACTGGAAAGAAAAAAATCCCAGAATGTTTTTTTTTTTTTTTTTTTGGTGGGGATTTCCTTTCTGTCCTTTTTTTGTGTTTGTTAACACGATTCGGCTAAACCGATACTCCGATTGCGATGAAATTTATGGAGAACCTTCGAAATCTCTGAACTTAGAACTGCCACGTTTTTGAGGCAATCGGAAAGTATTTTCTCATAAAAACGCAATTTTACGATTTTTTTTTTCGATTTTTAAAAAAATTTCTTCGACTTGATAACCTACATGCTTTATCCGATTGTAATGATTTTTTTACAGAACTAATTTTATAATTCAGATTATTTGTGTGAATTTGATCGTAAATCAGAACAAATTATGTCCTCATGAAAATCAAAATTTTACGGGTTTTTCTTTCTAAAACAATTCACCTTTGACTTATAACACCTACAAATGCCTTTTTTCTTATGTAATGATTTTTTCCAGAACCTTAATTTCGTGAATTAATATATTCGTGTTAATTTGAGCGCAATCGATAATATTATTTCTTATACAAATTGCAATTTTACGATTTTTTCTTTTTTAAAAAATTACCGATTAATTAAAAAAATAGTTAATTTTTTATTTTCTTTTATTAATTATAAAAATTAAGTTAATTTTTTTAATTTATTTAATTTAAAAAAAAATCTCGATTAGTTATGATTTTTTTCACTAGAACAACAGAAAATCCGCGTAACACATGGCATCTCATGCACCATATACGCTCATCAACACGCGGCGGGACCTTAAGCGTTTCCTAGTGGTATAAAATCGAAGAAATATTTCTCAGAATATCGTACTTTTACGATGTCAATAACAACAATTTTTGAGATATAAGTTTATTCTTCAATTAATTAGTTAATTAATCGGTAAGTTTATAGAGATTTGTTTCGGACATGACATTTGGATTCTTGCATTATGTCAGTAGAGTAGTATATTTTTATGACGTCGATCGAGTTTTAGGTATACATAACAATACATATGTCAAAAGTGGCACATAAATTTAACCTTAAATGTAATTAAATTCGGTGATTAATTATTAAATTAATTAATTTTTTTTCATTACATTTATTCGTCTTAAAACTAGCTTTAAAAATGATACCAAGGTCGACACATTGTGTTAATTTACAAAATCTAATTCGGATAACTGTCCTTATTTTTGAATTAATGAAGTAATTGAATTAATGTAAAGTGATTGAATAAATTTTTGAAACTAATTTTTTTTTGTTCATTGTGGTCATATTGGTTTCTGTGTGATACACTATGTGATTGGGTACGTGATAATACTTTTAATTGGGATTTATTAATGATTAATTTAATTAACTAATTAATAAAAAAGTTACCGGAATTTCGGGGGGGGGGGCGGGACTTGACAATTTTGGATTATGACGTTATTTAAGTATAGTGTAAAAATTTGTTAGCAATCTAGCGAGTTTTACATTAATATATATATATATATTGAAAAGTGCCTATAATTGCAATACATTTTAAATATTTATATATAATTAAAACTATTGTCCATTTGGTGCGGTAAAAACTGCTGAATCTTTTGTAGAGGCTTAAAAACTCATTAAAACAATACCCATTTGGTTCAAAATCTGATGATTACTTCTTTAGTTACAGCCGTTTGTAATAATTATTTTTGGCGGCCCATCTGCATGACGGCCATGACGGTGCCTTATTTTGCTACCAAGCATGTCCCAAGTGCAAATAACATTCTCAATATGTCTTTTACCAATCGTAAAAATTTTGGTGTAGGTTTCCGGCTTTGAATGTTTTATAGTTGATGCAGCTTGTTCCACGGAACTATTTTGGCTACAGTGCCGATGCGCCCGTTTTGTCCATGTTGGTCATATCTCAGTCAATTTTCATCGCACGTAAAAAAATAAAAAGTGGCTTCACATGACAGACACCTGCATATTTATTATGTCCTTGATAATTTTTCGTGAAGCTCGACCTAATTCCAAGATTTAGGGATTTCTTTTGGAAGTACTAAGTGGGCACCAGCACTAATTCGTGTTTGTGACTAATATTAATGGTATAATATATGTTTTTGATATGAAGCACCAAAGCATACCTAGTCCCGATGATTTTGAAACAAAAAATCACAGAGATAATCTCTGTTTGTTCAGGTTTTACAAGCATTTTTATGTGACAGTGTGGACTTACGAAGCCTTTGCGCCGTAGGCGGAGGAAGGCAAGCGTCCTGTGCTTTTGACTCTTGTGCGTTTTAAGAATGATTAATATAACGATTTTCCAAAATTCAGCTTTAGGTTTAGAATGGTTGATCTTTAGGCCTAAAATCTCTATAATGCCTGGGCTAATCTAGCATAACAAGACGAAATTAAGTTTTTGGTATTAATTGTTTGATATGATCGTGCCATGCTAATGTTGGTCTATTGTTAATCCTAGAAATACATTTGATAACTTGTGTTATATTTGCATTTATCCTGAAAATTAGTGGAGTATGGTATTTTTATTGAGGCTCTCTTTGGCAGCTGGATCACACTTCGGAGGAGGTGATACAATCATATCCGGAAAATACGTCAAATAGCTCGATTTTTGCCCATCAGTTTAGTTTGTCAGCTCTTTTAATATTTTAATGGTGAGAGCTGGGAGGGTGCCATTTTCCAGAATTGTTCGCATATCTGATTGAGTGATTACAGAGAAATAAGTTCGTTGTTACGTTCCAATACTGGTACACGGTCATGGCTTAGAAACTTTGCTGCTAATGCTTATTAAAAGTTGCCAGCATACTACATACACATGTATGTAGGTGGATACATTGAACTTATTTCCCCTGGATGTTCGCGCTATAACAACCTACCTACTCGAGGTGGTTGTCTGTATTTTGTAGAACCCCTTGACAGTCCAACCAAACACCCCAGTTGATACGGAAGGAGTTTGAACGGTTACTTTAACCTCTCGGCAAGCAATCATCCGTCTCCTCGAAATCCTACGATCAATGCACGAACCAAAATAACAACCCAGAAGCACTATTAAAAATGATGTTTTCCGTTCCCGAAGTAGCAAGAATCTGAACGAATTCGAATTGCACGTAGGCCTCACCTGCATTTGAAGTCGTTGTTTTAACAAAGTTTTAACTTGATGATATTGATAAGAGGGTAATCATTTGAAGAGCAGATACCTAATGTAGTTTTCCTTGATTAGTAAACGTGTGATGATGCTGATTCTGAGATTCTCCATGAGTCTGTACTTGATATTGGCGAAGCAAGCACAATTACCATACACCACGTACATGAACTGGTTGATAGTGTTCGGGTGTCAATTTAGAAGCCTATTCTAGAAACGATCTAAAAAAACATCTGGAAATAAGTCGCGATAAGTAATTTTTTTCGCCAGAGACGACTGCTCATTGTTTTTTCCAAGGCTTTTCATTTCAAGTCAGGTCAGAGACGGTGACCTCTAACTTCATTATTTGTACATTAAACAGAATTAATCCTCCGTCTTTGAATGACGTTCGTTATTATCCATTATTTTGCATATTTCATTGCCCCCTTCCCTTGACGACGACCCTCGAAACGACGGATGACGCAATGACAAGCCACGAACGATGACGAAGACAATGACGACCGCGACGTGAGAACCCCTTCCTCCCCTTACCCGTGTCCCTGGTTCTGACCAGCATGGGCCCCCTCCTCTCCCCCCCCCCAGGTTAGATGGGTGCATTATGACCCTAACGGTTTACGCGTCCTTAATCAAAAATAAACAACAAAAAAAGAAAAGAATTTATATATTCAAGAACTGTGGGTACAATTTGGCGCTGGAAGAAGGGGAAGAGGGGGTTTCTTGCTTTGGGAAACGAGAAATGTGCGAGGTATTGCATTTTAGCATGCGTTTACACAATTACAGCTGCGGCAACAATGTCGTCATTTGGCGGGAACCCGTAAAAACAAAAAACAGCCAATGGAGGTTTTAATGGGAAAACGTTTGCAAATGTCCAGTGTTTTCACAACTGTCGGATTTCCTCCAATTAATATTTGTGGAGAACGTTTTTGCTGTTGCTAAAAGTTGACAGGTCAATCAATTTTGGTAAAACGTGTCCCTATTAGAAAGTAAATAAACGAAAGCAGAAGATATATGTTTAGTCGGAAAAAAGAATGGTACACTTGCAAACACTCCTCCTACAGAAAGCTGCCTTTAGAACATGTCAGGCGTGCAGCTTATCAAGCTGAACCACGTAATAACTGTAATTTGTTTTTCTATTATTACTACTAGTTATTTGTGAATTGAAAATCACATTATCACTTCTATTGATACAAACAAGTACATACTATTCAAACCTTCAAAAAACAGCTTTATTTGTACTAAACACGACCGTTTCATCCAATTTTAAATTGGCAGGCATATTGCAATATAAATTTATCAATCTAATTAATTTAATTGCAATGAAGTTACAGAGATTTGTATTGGGGCCATAAAACTGTTGTGTTGGATGACTTCCAAATTCATTTAATACGCATGTGCGATCAAATCGTGATTTTTTAATTTAATGAAAGAATAATTAATTATTAATTTAAGTAATTAAATTAGGGTCATGATATAAGTACATAATAATTTTTTGTGTTAATGTGTTTAAATTTAAGTTTTTTCTTTTAAATCAGCTTTTATTTGATACTCACATGACCGCTTTTCACTAAATTTTTAAATATGCATAGTGTATTGTATTTAATTTTCAATCTTAATTACTTTAACTTGGCAATGAAAGTAACAGGATTTGGTATGGGGCATAAAAATTTTGTGTGTTGGTGCCTACCAAATGTCATTTAATGCGCAATATACCGATATTGTGTATTTTTTTAAATTTAATTAGGCAATAATTAATTAATTAAATTAAGGTCAATCTTAGTAAAGCTAATATCACATTGATTTAAGTGTTAAATAATTTTGTTTTTTTCTTGACACCGCCTTTTTATTTGATTCCCACACTTGACCAATTTCATTCCATTTTTGTAATTTTATTAATTGCATTTCAATGATACAATTATTATTTAATAGCTATTAAAGTTGAAGAGTATCGGCTTGGGCCTAAATTTTTGGGTTTATCGTGTCATATTGTAAATTGGAATTTTCACGCTTTAATCACGATTTGCACGATTGTTTCTTCACGAGGGGCTACACAGACGTCCACTACAAGGGGTAGCTTTTGAAGGGACCGTGGGCCCAAAAATGTCAAAAACAACTTTGAACTCACAATTTAATCATTCAAAGTCCATCTTCCACCATGATAGCAAACGAACAACAAAATAGGTACATACCTGAACAATAAAAAATTTGTAAAAAATAACGGCAGCCAAGCTCTCCTTCAAAAGTCTTCGGCTGTGAATGCTGTGAGATAATAGACGTTGAGCCAGCTTTTAATTATTTCTCACTAGTTTCGCTTTGAAAATACGTAGATCATTCCGCCTGTGAGAGCGCCAAGCCAACGTTTTTGTGGTAACAAAAGTAACATTTTTAAACTCGAAAAAAACATTTCTTTTTCATGAACCAAATTAAATGGCCAAGCCATTTTTTTTTCTGATTTCCGAGTTTTAAAATTGTACTTTTTCACCACAAAAATCGTTTGGCATTTGCGCTCGTCAAACAGCGAATGATCTTACTTATTTTCAAAGCGAAAACTAGGGAGAAAGAATGAAAAGCTTGGCTCAACTTCTATATCTCATGCCGTTTTTTTTTTTTTACAAGATTTTTGTATTTGGTGGATTTTTGATTACTCTCTAGGTGTCAGTCATAGTGCACCTCGTGCGACTTTCCGTTGCCATGGTAGCGGTACTTGTCATAATGTAATTTTCCATCTACACTACTTATTTGATCAAAATAAAATAACATATTCCGTGACCGGACGGGTGTTAGTCCAAAACCCCGAAAGTGCATTATCCCGAAAGTGCAAAAACACCGAAAATTTTAAAGATTTTTCACGAAAGTGCAAAACCCCGAATTGTAAAACCCCGAAAGAGGTGAAATCACCCGAAAGTGTACAACGCCGAAGAGTAAAACCCCCGACGTATAAAGCCACGAACTGCAAAATTCACGAAAGTGCAAAAACGCCGAAAGTGTAAAGCCCCGAAACGTTAATCAACAGACCTCTTGATCATCGTAGTTCATCTCGCGGCAAGTGTAAACCCGAAAGTGAAGAACGCCGAACGTATAAAGTCACGAAAGTAAAAATCACGAAAAGGTTTTTGCTAGGGTTTTGGATATAGACTCGCAAAATAATAATGAAAGATTGAAGTTTTCACACCACTGACTTAGAAAATAATAATATAATCTAAAACCATAGATCAAATTGGCATAAGCGATAATTATACATTCTCGCGCATTTGGGGTGCATGCGTTCACATCCTGACCAGCACGGCTACTTGATTTGAGTTCAAGTAATTGAGGCGATTGTTATCAATCTAAAAAAACACAGTATCTTGAGACCATTTTAAGTGAATAGGAGTGATGTTTTGGGCAGTAGACACGATGATAAATGTATAGGGGTGTGCATGACCCTTTACAAAATTTACAGAAAATGGAAATTTAATTCAACATTTATGAAAAGTGGGCTATACGGAAATCATAAAAAGTGTATATAGTAATAACATGATTAAATAAATCAGTGTCCAACATAATGGTACCAAAAATTCAAATCGTCCGTTACCAGGGTAAGAATGCCTTTATTCCAAAACATAGACTGAAAGTTGTGAAACAAAGCAATAACTTACGATTAATAAAATAATATAACCACACTAAAAATATATTATTCAATAAACATTTATTTAGCAACTCGTTCTACTGCTAGAGTTCTTATAGGCAAACTCTTTGTTACATTGGGGATAACGCATATCTATACCACACTCGTTCTTGATGTGATAGGTTAGGTACTTGAATCGTCGCACATTGTCTGTTGCATTTTGGACAAACGCCAATACTCTCGTAACACGAACTTCCTGTGGATAGAAAGGTTGTCCTTTTTTCGTTTAGACATGGCCAAATCTGGGGCCTCCTCAAAGAATTTTACATTCTTATGTTAAAATGACTACGAAAATTTCCTCAATGCCAAATTTCTTGGTTGCAATTGGAACAAGTATAGTATTACCAAAATCGTGTATAACAGGTATACTTAAAATTATTTTAAGAATTCCAAAACTTTACTGCATTGTGGCAGCATAGATCATTCACGCTTCCTTCTCTGTATAGGCCACTTCACCCTGGCCACCAGCAATATTGAATGTTTTCTAGTTAAAGGCCTCGTATCCTTCCTCATTCACTGCTGATCAGAAGCCATGGCTGAGGGAGTCTGAAACAAGATATGGTGGTTTGTTACTTATTAGTAGTGTTTGAAGCCGATGGAGAAGACAAAACCTACATTTTGTACGAGATCTGCTGGTCTAAGAACGGTTATGCATGTAATGATAAAGAGCACAGCCTTTACCGACTGTGACGGCCCTGTTCGAACTTGTCGTTGCAAATTTCGTTGTTAAACCGACAATTTTGTAGATGATCTGTATTACTGTTCAATGTAGGAAGCAAGTTTTTGGTTTACGATATCTCCCTTGGTACATTTAAAAAGCTCAGATCACTACACAATAATTGTGTTTGATGTCGCACATCCTACGTATGCTTTAGTTGTACAAACACCACTGTGGGCCCGTGCCATTACATCGCGCGCGTCTCCTGGCCGATTTATCTCTGTTTGTATGCGTGATCTGTGAAAACGGCCAAGTTAGTCGTTGGCAGACGCGAGGAACACATTGCACCAATAAGCTAAGGTTGTTAAGGCGGCGGATCGAAATAACAGCCCACGACACGTTTTAACAAGTGATTGCAGTAGAATGGCACGGTGTTGAGAATATCGATACATTTCTTTATATTGGGTTCATGAATGATTTTTAAATTCCCAAATTAAATATGTTTCATAACTAATCTAACTGATACATAATCGCATCAAAGAACGAATTTTGTTATAAACTGTCACGAAACAGTTATTTTCTCATCTTAAATTCCTATGAGAAATTTTGACGTACTTAAATTTCCTTCAGCATTCATCAATAAAACAACATTAAATTAAACATATTTGCAATTAATTTAATGTGAAAATCTGCATTTTCGACAACGTTTGGAGATATTTAATCGAGTGACAACTTTAAGCCCAACTGATCAGGGGTCTCGTTATAGCTGTTTAATATATCGTAAATGGTTAATAGGAAAGGAGTTATGAATAATATAAAAATAACAACAATACAGCCTATTGATTTTATCCATAAGATAAAATATGATACAATACATGCGAATTTTGTTAATAAACTGTCAACGAAACAAGTTATTTTCTCATCTGTAAATTCTATGAGAAATTTACGTACTTAAAATTTCCTTCAGCAGTCAGCAATAAACAAAATTAAAAATTAAAATATTTGCAATTAATTTAATGTGAAAATCGCATTTTCGACAAACGTTGGAGATATTTTAAATCGAGTGAAAACTTTAAGCACTGATCAGGGGTCGTCGTTATAGCTGTTTTAATATATCGTAATGATTAATAGGAAGGAGTTATGAATAATATAAAATAACAACAATACAGCCCTATTGATTTTTTATCCTCAGATAAAATATGATACAATACCTGTGATAAGATAAAGATCCAAACATGTGCCGTTGAGATCTTCGTAAGAAAGAAATACAAATATTATTATTAAGAAATCTACAGCTCCCAAGCATGTCCATCAGCAGGGTAATGGAGGCATTTCCCCTATACATAATACTAATCGACTGCACATGATGTGTGAATAAAGGTATACGACATTTACATGATACATCATGAGTCAAGTCCAAATTGTTTGGTAATCCACAATCTCCATTGAAATAACTAGGAAAACGCTTAAGTCCCGTCCGGGTCGTTGTTGGGATGAGCGTAATTGGGTGCATTGAGCAAGCCATGTGTTATGCGGATTTTCTGTTCTGTGGAAAAATCATTACAAGTTGAAGATTGTTTTTGCAATTTATTAAATTTGTATACAAAATTATCTCAAATTTTAATCTTGATAATCGTATTTAAAAAAAGAAAAAAATCGTTAAAATTGCGATTTTTTATAAGAAATAACTAGTCGATGGCGCTTAAATTTCACTACGAATATATTTAATCATAAAATAAGGTTCTATGAAAAACATTACATGAATACAGCATGTAAGTGTGATCAAGTCAAGAATTGTTAAAAAAAGAAAAACACGTAAATTTTCGATTTTCACAAAAATAATTTTTCGATTGTGCTAAAATTTTCACACGAATATCGTATTCATAAAATTAGGTCTGTGAAAAAATCATCAAATCAAATAAAGCATGTGGGTGTTAAAATCGAGAAATTTTCTGAAAAATCGAAAAAAATCGTAAATTGCGATTTTCATGAGAAATAATTTTTCGATGTGCGCTCAAAAACGTGGCAGTTCTAAGTTTCAGAGATTTTCAAAGGCTCCACAAACTTTCATTGCTATTAGAGTCTTGGTTTAGCCCGAAATCGTGTTGACTCAACACACAAAATACAGAAAAAAAGAAAGGAAAAAAAAAAACATTCCGGATTTTGTCTCTAGTGTAGTGAAATGTAATCTTCAGCTTCGCTCGCTACGCTCATCCAATTAAATATGTGGAAAAGTATAAGAGGAAAAGGCACCTTCAAAATCATCAAAATTACACGGCGGGATGAATTAGTCACAAAAAATCTTGGTAATAACTTATTTAAACATTGGCATAAAAAAGTAATAAAGTAACTAATCCCTCCGTAAATAAACAGGCTCCAATGAGTAAATAAGTGAATAAAGTTTTACAACTCAGTTCGTACTATTCAATACTTGATCTGAATAATGTGGGTGTTATAAAAGAGTAACAATTAACATACACATCTACGGTCGAGTTGAGCAAATTGACTTACTTACGTACATTCACAAATTCTTCACAAGGTCCTTTCTACTACAACACCGTTATAATTTTCTGGATCATAAACTTCTATAAAACTTCACTTTGGCGACATCATCATCGCCAAGAATGGCCAAAATAATATTTGTTAAAATAATATTTACTGTAATGATATAGCTAATTTCAAATATCTATTTTGTGGAGCTTTGCAAGGTGGTGGCATTTGTTACGATATTTCACGTGTATACTGGTGACTTGTACGGAGTATTCCTCTAATTTCATTGTGCAACACGACATCATTCTACGAAAGAGAAAGACTTCGAAGACCAGTTGCTACCTTCAGATAAGAATGTTGAGGTACATCTCATGTAAGATTTGACCAAAAACTAGATTCATATAATCATAGCCTCCTGTTATAGAGGTAACACAGGTGAAAATCCAGGAGACAGTCAACATTTCACCGCCTGCATTTTCGTGTTCATTAAGTTAGAATTCATTATCTGGTTTTTTCACAAGTATAATTTTTTCATAGTTTATGCAAAGTGGTAAAGGCGGTACAATTAATCCATTGATTAAGTGACCATTCCCTTTCGTTTGATGATAAAGTCCCAACGTCCACACGTAGATGATAAATAAAGTTCATATGACGTACATTATATAAATGATTCAAAGGATATCTGTTTGTTCTCTATAATACAGTTTAAGTCTTGAGTTGACGAAACCTGAAGAAGAATCTCGACTGATATCGAGTTCTTGTGGACTTTCACAGGAACCAGATAAATTTACGTTGAATTAGGCTTTCTAGCACGGCAATATTCCTGAACACCTATATTTATTATTATTAGTATTTCATCAAAACATAAACTTTTAATTTCCCTAAAATACTAAATAAGAGGTATTTGTATAATTAAAATAAATAACGAATTTAAAATATCGTTGGTCAAAAAGATTACATAAAATATATACAATGCCAATTTCCTAAGACCATCTATTCAAACCTTAGTCAAACAAGGCCTTGATTACGAAAAATCGCAAAGCAATGAGCAAGTTTAATGTTTTTGAGCCTCATATATGAGAATGTATTACACCAAGAAGGTTTTTAATTTGATTTCCTTTTACAAAGATAATTGATTTTATACATATTAAGTTTAATCTTATTGTCGTCGGGCGATTAGCTGGACGAAGAAGTGCATGGAGGTGAGGATGAGATTAGCCCCAATGTTAAGAAAATTGGATGAGCCGAGAGTACGGAATTATGTGATAATTAACTAAATGATATTTTTATAAGGCAGAATAATGGCAAATGACAATAACCACAAAAGCGATTCTCTGCATGTATTGGCGACTTGTTGGAAATGTTCACAATATCTGTAGCACATCGAGTGTGGCAATACAGTCATGAATAGTTTGCAACACCTCAGAACATACTAAATATAATTAATCAACGGTTCTAAAAGTATTAATCAAATTAAAATATTATAGTTTGTGCAATTCTCGTGACGTGCTTGCGTTTATAATGAAGCCGTAAATTAATTTTGTCCTGTGTCACGAAGGACACTTTGTACCGGGAACTGCGGCTCCTTCCCGCACTCGTTTTTGGAGTGCTATACAAGCTTGACACTGTCGAAACCTTTGCCACAAGCTTGACACTGAGGTTGTTGTTTTCCTCGCATTCGTACTTATATGACGGGATGCACTGATTTTCATTGAGAATATCTTGCCAACACTTCGGACACTTGTGCGGCTCCTTGAGTCCCACAGTCGTGGTGTAACGTGCCTGTTATTGCTGTTTCATCGAGAATGTCTTGCTACACTTCGGCTACTTGTGCGGCTCCTTGAGTCACAGTCGTGTGGTAACGTGCCTGGTTAGTTGCTGTTTCATCGAGAATGTCTTGCTACACTTCGACACTTGTTCGGCTCCTTGCGTCACATTCGTGGCTTCTGGTGATACTGAGATCTCTTTTCCTCTTGTATGAACGAGGACAGTCTTGACACTGCGTCTTTCAGAGCCTGGTTCGCTATCAGGGACAGGGCGCCACTTCTGATCCGGCATCTGTAAATTATTTTTATAATTGAGATTAATGAAAGAATGCGGCTTACCCTACATTTCTCTACTGTAGGAATAACGAAATATCTATACCATCATGAATCTCCACATAACCAGTATCAAGCAAGACCCCACACCACACCACATCACAACCATATAATAAATATTATCGACCTTTGACAATAGCTTATATTTTCATTGTAACTATCTAAACAAAAACAAACAAAAGCAAAATAAATAGAATTTTAAATAGGGCAAAATCAAGGTTAATAGCGCTCGTGGAGTATTAGTATTAACAGAACAACAAACAAGTAGGGAGTTTTTAGAACGTCAGTGCTTTCCTATTATGGCATGCTGCTATCGCGGTTTTCGAGTGTTTTTTGAAATCTCAATCTTAGATTACAATCATTTACCATTCACATTCTTTCATCTCGCAATCCTTGCTTTTTAATTTCCCTTTCACATAATTCTCGTCGGCAGACGTGAAGACACATTTTTTACCAATAGCATACGGACCTGCGGAATCGAAAAGACATCGCCGCACCACACCGCCTACATTGAAACAATGAGACATTTCAAACAAGTTTGCAAAAAAAATTAAAATTCCATCAATTGAAAGCATTAAAATCAGCAATTAAAGATGAAATTTTGTCAGTTTTTGGAAGTAAGTGGCGTGGAAGAAATATTTTAAACATAGGTTTTTAATTCTGTTTCGCTTATACTAAAGAAATGGTTCCAGAGTGAGACACACATTTTGTTGAATTGATTGCTTCAGGTACATTGCACGAAAGAAAGGCATATGGTTTATAGCTCATTCACAACCACTTAGGCCGCTTACTTAGCAAGCTACCTTATCCTCTAACTTTAGGTGGCTGTTCAACGATGACTTTTTCGAGGTTAAGTTTTACGCTGTACATAATCTCACATTGCATTATAAGTTTGCATCCTATTCCCCTATTTTGCCGGTATTTGATTTAAATTCACATTTATAACAATCAATAACAATCTTCTTGTGCTCGACCTGTCAGTTAAAAGTCAACAACAGCATTTTGTCAACTGATTTTGTTGTTGTGTTCTTTGGCATCCATCTTGCATATTTTTATTCTCTACCGTTCCTCATGATTGAGTCATTCTGGTAAAGTTAACTACTAAGTTTAAGTTTGGAGTTTTGCAAACTTTCGACCTGGTTAAGTTAATTAAAGGCTAAGTTTGTAATGAACAGATTATGCTGTTTTCCATAAGCGAAACAAACCTTTTAAGTTTACGGCTAAGTTAGCTTACTAAGTTGGTTGTGAATTGGCCTTTAATAATGACTAGTTTAAACGATGTGTAAAAATTGGTCCTGAGCCAACCACGGGAACTATCTGCATATTTACCTATCATTTAAGGCAATTATATTGAACAAAACAAAAAAAACATATGTAAACTCAACGATTTATTTACATGTAAGTCGGCGCATTTATGTCTACAAGCTCTATAGTACTCCAGTTGTTGCAATACAATAATAGATATTTGCAGTTTTAAACACCACAAAAACATTAAAAAATAATAATACAATTTAAACTATTAATCAAATTGACATAGGGCTAGCGTAATCATAGTCCCTCCGCATTTGGTGCATGCGTTCACACCTGACCAGCAGCGGCAACCTCGAACAATTTTAAATCAAAGATTGAGTGGACAATTACACAATGAGAAATGTATAACGGTTGTGCATGACTTGACTGGTTAGAGTATGTTTTTATCGAGAATGTCTTGCTACACTTCGGACAGTTTGGTACGGGCTCCGTGCGTCCACAGTCGTGCTTCTGGTGCTAGTGAGATACTTTTCTCATTGTATGAACGAGGACAATCTTGACACTCAGGTCTTTCACAAGCAGGGCCCATTTCTGCTCAGTAGTATCATGTAAAATTAGATTAGAGAGTAAATTTGAAAAGATACTTGAGCTACTATAAGGAATAATATAATTAAATACTATACCAAACATAATCGCCACATATCCAGTATCAAGCATGATCCCTTGATCCAGGTACAAGGGCCGTCTTCGAGCAGCATCCCCTGATCGAAGACAGCCTGTACCTTGGAAGCACTCTGGACTCTCGACTCACCTGGAGCGAGCACTTCGCAAGCACTCAACAACGCGCTGTTCGAAAAATTCTGCATTAGCACCACTACTACATTCAACAAATATATCACGTTTAGACAGACTCATGATATACGACAAATTATTCGGCCTTCATCACATACGCTGCCCATCTGGGCTGGCGCTGCTCATCCAGTATGAACTCCCTCCAACCACTACAAAACCGAGTGTTAGAACCGTTACACATTCTCCAAATCAACACCAATTCACTGGCTTCACAGGATATCGGATTCCCATGCTCCAAGAGCATATTACTTCCATCTCCCGTAAATTCTACCGAACCCTTAGAACACACTACCATCCTGAGGTTCGCTCCCTGTGTCGGTTTTATCCGACCAGCCGCGACCGTCATCCAAGACCAATCGCCAGCATTGGAACCAGTGCATCATTCCCTCCAATTTGGAAGAAACGTATAATAGACCGCACCTATGCTGACTCAAATCTCCCTCACCAAACCCTGCCAAGAAAAGGCGGGTCTTAGGATCCGGTCCACCCGAACGTAGGCATAGGCCGAATGGTTCGCCCTGGAAACGACCGGTCCCTGAATGTCCTGACTCTCCTGGTAGGTAACGTCCCAACACAACCCTCCACCCCCTTCAATCTTCTCCCTTTTTCTTGCTCATCCCATTCAAAGCACACTCGCGAGTGACGATTTCTCAGCAAAGGAACAGCCACCATTCCCTCCCCTTCCCCCTACTTCCCCTCCCAACCACAGCCCTCCCCACCGCCACAACTCAATCTCATCGTAAAAAAGAGTTTTCTCCCCAAAGACACAATCCCATTCTTTCAAAAAGAGCCAACAGGCTCGGTGTGAAAATATAGCATGCACAAAAGTAAAATAAGTGTAATGCATTCGACATAAGGTTAGGTATCCCCTCGCCAAAAACATATATTATATTTTTTCAATCAAAAGCATAATAAAAATATAATTCAATAAATCAAAATCAAGGTGAATAGCGATAGTGGAATATATTAAATAATAACAGAACAAAAAACTTTTAGGGAGTTTTTAGTGGAAGCTTTATATGAAGAAAGGAAAGAAAATAACAAACAACATCACAGCCTAAATGGCGTTTTTATTTACAAGATACAAAACATGTTATATGATAAGATCAAGGCATGTGCCTTTATAATCTTCCATAACAAAGTAAAACATAAAAATATTATACAATTATTTCCCGTCACAAATGTCTAAAATTTGCAGCACCTAAGCATGACAGTGTTATGGAGGCATTTTTCCAGACAATACTGTGTCACCGCACCCATGAAAGAAATATAGGTGTACGACATTAATCATAATATATCATGAGTCAACACTAAGTTGTTGTTAACCACATACTCACTTGGAAAAAATTAAACATGTGATAAAGTATAAGCGATCAATGTACCTTCAAAATCAACAACATTACACGACGGGTAAAATAAGTCACAAAAGTCTTTGGTAACAACGCAAATAAACATAGACACAAAAAAGTAATAAAGCTTCGAAACCCTCCGTAAATAAACAGGCTCCAAACAGTCAATAAGTTCATGAAGTTTCATAACTCAGAACGTATATTATAAAACTTGATCAAAATAATGTGGGTGTTACAGGAGTAACAACATACTCATCTACGGTCGAGTTATAAATACGCACCTTCACAAAATATACACATGGTCCTTTCTACGTTTACTCCCTGTTAAATTTGCGGATTGTATACACATAAAGAACTTAGCCTTAAAATTTTGGTAACAATATTATATTGGTTTAATGATATAGCTTATTCAAATTATTTTTTTTGTGAATTATTGCAAGGTGTGGCGTTTGTTACAATATTTTTAAGTGTATACTGGTGACTTGTACGGAGTATTCCTTATAATCGCAATGTGCAACACACGCACACACAGTCTTCGAAAGAGAAAGATTTCGAAGGCATGTAGCAACACCACACGCTCCAAGATAATGTTTAAGTAAGATTTGATCAAAATGCCAAATTCATAGACATAACCACTGACCCCTAGTTACAGAGGCAGTCACAGTTTCATGCCTCTGAATGTCGGGCTTATAAGATTATAACTCATTATCTGTTTTTCCACAAGTCTCATATTTTCATAGCTTATGCAAGGTGGGAAGGTATACTATGCCATTAGTCAATTACTTAGTTTAGTTTGATGATTCCCAAAAGATCAAGTATATGAAAATAAGGATGAACTAATTCCATACTTTGAATTTAAAGGATAATTTTTTTTTTTTATCATAAAAACCGAATCTAGATTTGACGAGGCAGAAGAAGAATCTCGAGATATCAGTGCTCAGGCATGTGAAAAACTAGCTTCTGTGCACGGCAAGTTATGTCATAAAATTTTTTTTTTATCAAAAATTAAGTTTTGATTCCCCTAGATAATAAAAAGAGTTGGTGGACAAAAAACGAGGTAAAAATATATTAAGTTGGCAAAAGATAATAAAAATGAGCTATACACCATCAAAGATTAAGAGGGAAAAATTTCGTAAGACCAGCTTAGTCAGACCATAGTCGGGGCGAAGCCATTGATTACAAAAATAAATAATCAGTATCTTAATGAAATTCAAACTATGTTACTTCATATAGAGGAGGTATTTTCAGCAGGTTTCCATATGTTTTCCCTTTTACAAAGGAATTGTGTTAAGACACAATTAATAGTGGTCGGGCAATTAGCAGGTGAGGGAAACAACGGACAATTGAAATGAGTTGCGACAATGGGAACTGTTTCAATGGCTTGGTCATTGAAAAAACCAAGCAATTTTTATGATTTCGAGTTTAAAAATTTTTCTTTTTTACAACAAAAATCGTTGGCTTGGCTCTCGTCAACAAGCAAAATAAATTATCTTTTCTTTTAAAGCGAAACTAGGGAGAAAAAATTAAAAGCTTGGCTTTAACTTCTATATTATCTCCAGCATTCACTGCCCCAAGACTTCTGAAGGAGAGCTTGGCTGCATTTTTTTTTTAAATTTTGTATTTGTGGGGATAATCTACAGGCCTACAATTAGGCAATGTTGTATAGTCCAAAAGGACAGGGTGCGAACTGTCGATTCCAACATTTTCAAACATTTCTCATCATCCAGAAACTCTATTCCACAACTCCATTCCTTTACCCGAAATGGACTCAGCCGAGGATTCGATGGGATATTATTACATATCTAGCCAAGACCACAAATATCAAATAATATAACGTATTAACAATCGAATTTCCTTAAAATTTTTTAGTTACAACAGAATTAACACTAACACATATAGGCCCTAGGGACTAGGCCTATACAGAATTATACAAAGATGAGGTCATCATTGGTTACAGTACAATTGAACTTACTAGTACCAG
This sequence comes from Sweltsa coloradensis, assembly GCA_024449915.1. Classification (NCBI taxonomy): domain Eukaryota; kingdom Metazoa; phylum Arthropoda; class Insecta; order Plecoptera; family Chloroperlidae; genus Sweltsa; species Sweltsa coloradensis. Next base: position 5,046 of record JAMZAV010011053.1, on the reverse strand, counting down.
TTCACTTCTTGCACTGAGTGCCCCGTGTTGTGATGATGATCCTTGCGTGAGGGAGGGTCCGGGACTGAAAACTAAAAGTCTATCCTGGACTTGCTTTTATAATGACTTTTTAATCTAAGCTCAAATCCACTAGGCCTATATTAACTAAAACGTAACTATTCCCCTCAAGATTTTTTTCTGACAGTGCTAGCTGACATAAAAACTAGTTCTCTCCCCCCTCCCAACCCCCTTTGTTGCAAGCAAGAGCAGTTAGGGCCTAGTTGTTTTGCAGTAGGCCAATCTATATTTTTATTCCTTGTTATATTTTATAAAATTATAAAATAAATAAATAAATTGTATTTCAACATTTTAATATGACATACAATAAAAAAATATATATATAATGTTTAACCTTGGCTTTATAGAAGGCGACTATGACGTTGTTATGTTAGTACTTTAGACAGAAATTAAAAAAGTGACTACACCAGGGTTTGAACCCGGGACCTTAGCTGTCAGGGCTATGCTCTTACCAACTCACCAAGCACTGCAGCCACCAATTTAAAACTGTCTTAATTCTTGGTCTGTTTTGTACATTGTTGGATGAGCGAAGCGAAGACTTCAATTTCACTGACCCCCAAAAAATTTAGCTCTGGTGTTTTTGTTTTTTTGTTTTTCTTTGTTTTGTATTTTTGTATGTTTGTTTGCTCTCTACCGGGCAAACGGCATATGCGATCTTGATGAAAATTGAAGGGGACCTTCGAAGTCCCTGAACTTAGACCTGTCAGGTTTTTGGGTTCAATCGAAGAAATATTTCTCTTGAATATCGTACTTTTACGATTTTTTTCGATTTTTTGTGCGATATTTTCGTGACTTTTGGGCCGATTCTGACCAAACGGGTGGGGCTACAACGTTCATATTTTACATGGATATTAAGGTTATGGTTATGTATTGCATTTTAAAGAAAAAGTTGAAAAAGTTAGCCAGAATCCATAGAATAAAGGTTTTAATATGAGGTTTTTTGAGGTACATAATAACAATTAACAAGTAACAATAGAAACTTGACAACAATCACCTACAATGTGTTCAAAAAGCTCTTGCAAAAGTAAAGAGAACCCACGCAAACTAAAAACTTGCAAAAAAGCTCATCCATCAACGCGACTAAAAAAAGCGTTTGCAACGTGTGTAGAGCAGCTGAATGCACTGCCTTTTAGACTCCATACGAAATTAACTGGAGAAATACAAACCATCTCTGTAACCCTAGAGTTGGGATATATGATGTTTAACCTTGGCTTTATAGTAGGCGACTATGACGTTGTTATGTTAGTACTTTAGACAGAAATTAAAAAAGTGACTACACTGGGTTTGAACCCGGGACCTTAGCTGTCTGGGCTACGCTCTTACCAACTGAGCTATGCAGCCACCAATTTAAAACTGTCTAAATTCTTGGTCTGTTTTGTACATTGTTAATAACGTGTGTAGAGCAGCTGAATGCACAGCCTTTTAGACTACATACGAAATGGTCCCGGGTTCAAACCCCGGTGTAGTCACTTTTTTAATTTCTGTCTAAAGTACTAATATGCCTTTATATAATAAATAATATTTTTAACTGTAATTTGTTATGTTATTTGTGCGTTGTGTGTGCCACATACGTTAGCCTAGCCCACCACGACGAAAGTTTAGGGCCTGTCAGTTGGTAGAATATGTAGAATAATTATAATAATTGCAATTTATGTTCTTAGTCCTAGGCATGTATTTTAGCTGAAATGCAATGCAATATGAACGAATATGAAAATCCAATGAATATGCAGAAGCATGTGCTTAATGAAGACAGTAACAATTCCTTACAGTTTTGTTAAAAAAACGGGTTTAATCGAAAAAAACGGGTTTAAATGGGTTTTATTTTGTTTAAGTGGGTTTTATTTTTTGTAATTTTAAAAATGCATGCATTATTCAAAGCTCAAACAGGAAGTGAAATATTCCATAGCCTACTAGAATTTACCCATTTCTACTCCAAGCCAAGAGGTCAAGTAGGTAGATATCAAAATGAACCAAAATGCTAAGTTTGGTCAAGTAGGCCTAGTGTGATTAAATTCAAATTTCATCAAAAAGTAGGCCTATATTATCTATTTATTTATTTATTTAACGTCTATCCTATTCAGTTAAAAAAATGACTAACAAAGGAGGACAACGAAAGAAAACGCTTTAGTCCCGCCACGTTGATGAATGAGCTTTTTTGTTAGTTTTAAGTTTGCGTAGGACCACTTTTCTATTGCAAGTGCTTTTTGAATGCATTGTAGGTGATTGTTGTCAAGTTTCTATTTAATTGTTATTATAAACCTAAAAAATCTCATATTAAAACCTTTATTCTATGGATTCTGGCTAACTTTTTCAACTTTTTCTTTCAGAAAGCAATACATCACCATTACCTTAATGTCCATGTGAAATATGAACGTTGTAGCCCCACCCGTTTGGTCAGAATCGGTCCAAATGTCACGATAATATCGCACTAAAAATCGAAAAAAATCGTAAAAGTACGATATTCATGAGTAATATTTCTTCGATTGTACCTAAAAACGTAGCAAGTCTAAGTTCAGAGATTTCGAAGGTCCCCTACAATTTTCATCAAGATCGCATATGCCGTTTGCCCGGTAAAGAGCGAACAAACAGACAGAAAAACAGACAAACAAAAAAAACAAAAACAAAAAAACACCCGAGCTAAATTTTTTGGGGGGTCGGTGAAATTGAAGTCTTCGCTTCGCTCATCCAAAAAAATTGCAATTTGTTAGTAGCACACATTATGTAATTTTTCCAGCACAATTTTTATGTGAAACGGGTATCGGGCAGCTATTTGTATTTTTTGTCAAGTTCTTGTGGTTCTTTTGAATCCAAAATTGAACTGATAGAACAGAATTTAGATAACAAAATTGCAATATGTGAATCGCTCACTATATATAATTTTTCCGGTACCATTTTTTTGCGAAACGGGTATCAAGTAAATATTTGTCTTTGTCTTGACCTAGTGGTTCGTTTGAGTCCAAAATTGACCTCACCGGACAGTAAAAGATTTAAAAATTGCAATGTGTTCGTTTGAGTCCTTATGTTATTTTTCCGCAACACTTTTATGCGAAACTGGTACCAGGTACCTACTTGTCTTTGTCTATTCCTTGCGGTTCTTAGAGCCAAAATCTATATGGTTATACACTATACCCGCGGGGGATATTTGGGCATGTGCCAAACGAATACTTAAATTTTCGCTTCACCAGAAAAAAAATAGCCTGGTTTTTTTTGGGTTTTTTTGGTGTTTGGTTTGGTGAAAAATACTTTCTTTTGATATAAAACATGAAAAATTTTATCTTCATTTTAATATTTTTGACAAAATTAAGTAATTAATTTAATTTAAATAAATTCATAGTTAAATACTAAAAACTCAGTCGGGACCCCATAAATTTTCAAAATTTCCCTTAAAACCCAAAATTTTTAAGATTGATATCAACAAGTAAAAAAATTTGCATTTTTCTATTCACACAACAATAACGTGTTTCTGAAATTTTTCAATTAAGAAAAAATTTTTAAATTTGTGAAAAAATTTTATTGAAATTTCTATTTTTAAAAAATTTAAAAATTGATAATTTTTAATTAGGGTTTTCCCAATTTTTTTTGCAAACACTGTGTTACTTTGGGTTAGAAGAAATTTTACTTTAAAGTTGATCTTTTGGGTTTTAAAAAAACAAAAAATTCACAAAAACATTTTTAACCCAAAACATAAATATATACTGAAAAAATTTTTTTAAATTAAATTTTTTTTTTTAATGTTGGTAAACAAATATTTTCCTTCGATCCCAAAACATGACAAATTTATCTTCATTTAAATTTTTTTTTGTCCCAAAATAAAGAAATTTAAATTTTAAATTTAATCAATTTATATTTAAATCCCAAAAACTCAGTCTGGAGCCAGTGTTTTTTCAAAATTCTTATTAAAAATTTTTTAGTTTGTATAAACAAGTCAAATGAGGGCTTTTTTGCTACGTCACAAAACATTTTTCTGTAACTTTTAAATTTTTAGAAAATTTGTTAGGGCCTATTTTGGGTAAAATTATTGTATTTACTTTTATTAAAAATTTGAAAAATAATACAATAATTATAGTAACCCAAAAATAGTTAAATACTTAACAACCCCAGCTTGGAGCCAGTTATTTTCGGGAAATTTTTCATTTAAAAAAAGCTTTAAGATAGCTAAATTTTTAAGTTTTGATCAAAATTTTGTGCCATTGTTAGACATCTTTAAGCCATATTTTTATTTGTTTTAAAAAATATTGTAATATCATTTTTGAAAATTGAAAAAGATATATTTTAATGATGTTACCAGTCTTTTTTGAAAAACTGGGGAATCTTTGGTTTTGGGAAAAATTTTTTCTTTAAAGTTTTCTTTTTTGGGTTTTAAAAAAAAAAAAAAAATTAGCAAAAAAAACCCCCAACCCTATTTAAATATAAAATTATGTATATTTCATTATATTTTTTAATGTTATTTTTTCATTTAAAGGTGAAAAAAAGCTTTTTAAATTTAAACCAAACATGACTTTAATTTTTTGCCACTTTTTAAATTCGTGTCTCATAAATTTAAACCCAATTAATATTCAAATTTAATTTAAATTAAAAGTTTTAAAAAATAAGACCCCCTGGGGAGCCCGTTTTTTCAAAATTTCCATTTCAAAAACTAAAAAATTGCAAAATTTTTTTTGCTGGTATCACATTTTGGCCCCTATAGTTGGGTTTTAGAAGACACCCTTTATGCATAAACCCGGTGGGAGAAAAAGATTTAAAACACTCACCTTTTGCAATTGTAATAACCCAAAACAAAATATACTTTTGGGACAGTGAGATTTTTTGGGAAGCTTTATTTTTTGGGCACTTCAAATTTGGTACAGTATTTAACGAAAAGGCAGCACCCTTTGCCATTTTTTTTTTAAGACAGTGAAAATTTAGTCACTGAAATTTTGGTCAGTTTTTTTAAAAACTGCAAATTTTTTACAGATCGTCTTTACGAAAAAAATTTTTAGATTCCCCAAA
>JAMZAV010011052.1:0-22086 GCA_024449915.1 Sweltsa coloradensis | reverse complement strand
GGGTTAGGATATGACTAGGCCTAGCACGTGAAATGCGGGGGCTTTTCTTTTGAACCTTATTTTGAGTGAACAAGCTTCATCTCAGAATTAATAATAAGAAAAGTAATAATAATAGGCTAATGGTTCATTATCGTAGCCTACGTATGTATCTATATTTTGTGATATGCATTTATGTACAGACATCCACACAATGTCATGTTGGTGTTGGGTAGGGTACAAATTGAACAAATCTGGTAAGCCTAAATTAGCCTGTGCCCTAGGGCATAGGCCTAGTCCAATCAGGCCTTGCAGGTCTACTAGGTATATCCCACCAGCACCCCAAACTACCTGGCCCAAAACTTTCAATTAGTCTTAGTCTAGGCCTAGGATTTAATAAATATCAAGCTGCGGTCTACGTCTAGTCTAAGCAGGCCTTCTAGAGACTAGGCCTACCTACAGTTAACTTTTTGGCAGTGGATATTTTTACGTTCAGTGTTTTTATTGGTTTATATATCAGCAGTAAGCTTTACTACCTACATACATTACATGTTATTCTTACGTTCAGTGTTTTTATTGAAAAATCAAAATCAAAACTGTTAGTAATTTGATGTGGATTGATGAAGGTTTGGGTGATATAATATACAAATGAGAACACTGCGTTTTACTTAAGTGAGTGGACCTACATGGAGTAGGACCTACATTACTTAAGAACCAACCAGTGAAAAGAAGCTTTGAATGATTGCTGCTAGCCTGTCAAAACTTTGCAAATGATAATAGTAATATAGGCCTAGGCCTGCGGTTGTTTTCAAAAATATTGAACAAGGCCTAAACACTAAAATATGCGATGGTAGAGGGTGTTTGGAGTGGGTGTAGGGGTACTTGTTATTACTTCAAACACTAGGCCCAAGGTGCTACAGTATCACCTACAATTTGTGGATCAATGATATCGCAGTAAACAAATATATGATGGGGCGCCCCATCTCCCAAAGTCATAGCATGTCTTGCAATAGGCTCAATACCTGCATCAATATCAGGTTCATATCCCAGTTGACGTGCAAGCTCGGGACTAAAATGTAAACTTGAAACTGCTTTACCCATTTCACTCAGTACCAAGTATGTACCGTTCGTTGCAGCATCAATTTTAAATTCACCGATATTAAGAGTGGCAATAGCGTCGTTAACTGCATTCAAAAGTTTACCCGTATTATTGTAGTATCCAGGCATAACTGACGCCTTTTCTATTGTCAGTATCTGTTTACCATTTTCAACATTAGCCATAGTAGCTATGATTTCATTACTACCTTCAATCACATTCAATAATGTCTGTGGATAGTGAAACTCTGTAAGGGCTACTTCCCAATCGCCATATAGTCTTATTGGATCTTTCAGTTGCGTAATATAGTGTGCTGTTGTATTATTCTCAAATGTTTTCATAGAGCTGTTACTCGGTAGTGTCACATAAAAGCCACTCATTTCAGATGTATAACTTGAGAAGCAGGTAGCCACGAATTAAATTTCGAGGGATAACCTCTCCACTTGACCAACACTTTCTTTCTGAGCCCTTTGCCTTGGGAATCAACTATTTTATCTATTTTATGTAGTTGTTCTTTTCTCAGTCTTACTTGCTGCAATTCCACTTCATAAAATGTTCCTTCAATTTCTTCTCCTTGTAAGTCCACGATGATATATACTGGAGGCATTCGTGTGATGATTCGTTTGACACGGAATATTTCTTCAGACCAATTCTTCTCAAAGCCTTTTTCAAAAGTAGCTTTCTCTTTGCTTATCCTCACATAGCTTTTTATTGCAAATTTAGGTTCCTGAGACAGTTTTGACATAGGAGACTTATTTAAATTTTTCCATACTTGTAAAATATTGCTATCATTTACATGCGCAGGTGCCATTTTTATAGACCTGTGTATGGTGTGATTGTATGCATGTAAGAGCTGTGGCAATACATCAACATAGCGGTACATGTTGTAGTATGTAAAATAACGCCACATTCTTGTTTTCAAAGTCCTGTTTAAGCGTTCCACAATACTCGCTTTGGTGTCTGGGTTATTACTGTGATAGTAGTTAATGTTTTTATCCTTGAGAAACGACTGAAAAGGTTTATTGATAAACTCTTTTCCTTTATCTGTTTGAAGGTTAAGAGGTTTTCTTTTATCTTGTGACACAATTTTCTCAAATGCTCGAGTGACTTCAACACCAGTTTTATTACGTAGAGGAATTGCCCATGCATATTTACTAAATACATCAATTACTGTGAGTAAATACTTGTAGTTGTCATTATTTTTCTGAAGTGATTGCATATCGTTGAGATCGGCTTGCCATAAATCATCTATGTTGTTGACATTGTACTTGTTGCGTGGAAATCTTTTTCTCAAGGGTCTGTGAAGTGTGTAAGCATCTTGGGTTTGAAGCCATTTAACGACGTCAGTTTTGGAAACACTTTTATTTGTTGCTTTCCATAATGCATCTGCAGATGAGAATCCACCAGGGTGCGAGGGATCATTGTAGATTTTTGAAAGAAGTTGACGTGTCTTGGCTTTCATTTTCTAGAATTTAAAACGTTGCCAGGGTTGATAACGCTTTGTTTTATTCTTTTTTGGAGCAAGAATCTTTGACGATGTAGGTGTACTCTCTTTAGAGTGCAATTGCTGAATGAATTCTCTACGTCTAGCATTAACTATATATTCTTGAGGCATATTAAGTTCTGCCAAAACACTAGCAAATGTCTCCCAGCCAAGAGGTGAACTTTCTTTCCTATTACGCACTACATCAGATATGAGATCAATGATTGATGTACCATGAAGTTTTTTCCCACGTACACTGACACTTCCTAATATATCCCAATTTATAATTTCAGCACTGTGTAGGTTATCATACAATAACTCGGCTATCTTCTTACTCTTTATGGGAACTGATTTTAGTGTTTGAATTTTTATAAAGTCTTTGATTTGATCTTCTTCATCCTTCTTCATATTTGTTGGTTCATTTTTCATATTTTCATCTTCTTTCTCACTTGCTTTTTCACTAATAATAGGTATGGCAATAGGATTACGCAATTCACTTGTAAAGTGTAGGAATCGTGAGAGTACTTGTTTATACTTTAACCACTTTTCATCATCTGTGAGATGCTTTAGCATGTTGTTGAATACGTCCTAGTGTATCAGGGTCAATGAGTAACATTTTCTTTGCATGATTCATGATCTAAATAAACTTCCTAGAAGACCGCTTATAAGAGGGGCAAGTAAAAGAGGAAGAAATGCACCACCCGTCTGTTGTAAAAGCTTCTTTTTTCTTTTCCAGTTCTCACCGCGACGTACAAGTTTCCGTAACACCTTCTTGTGTCGAGCGAGTCTTCTCTTCTGAGAGTTATTTAGCGATACACGTCCTTTTAAAGTATTATCAGCACACTCACAGATGGATTTTATAAGGCCTACATCAGCAGCTTTAATAATTGACTTGCGCATATGAGGACTTGCATGTTGAAGAACACGGAGCAAATCTGCATGGCTCAGTACTGTACTAGACATGATGCTCGACTGATTGAATTTGTGCTACTACTCATTGTTTTATAGATTTTTTCGGAAGATACACATAACAAGCCTTATCATCTGGAAATATTGAAGTTCTGAAACGCATTATGTCTGGTGTAGATTGTTTAAAATCAAATAGGAGATATCCATGTGGTACAGATGTTGCATCTTCAAAGGCTTCGCACACAAATAGAGGGTTGTCAGGGTAAACTTGTCTTGACAAATGACTTATTTGGGCCCGATCACGTGGATTTTTGAAACATACCAAGTAATGAGAGTTTAGAGAAATGTCTCTGCGTCCTTTGCCTTGATGAAACATGTTTTGAGATAAGAACATGATACTCAAATTTCTATGATGTGATCCTTTGGTAAATAAATCCACAACTCTTTCATCAGCTTCGCGCATCATATCGTCTATAACTACTAGCTTAGCACCTTCATGTGGTGAGAAATCTTCAAGTTGTGGTAATCCTTTGTGAAAACGTACAATGTTATTTTCATTTTTCTCGTAGAGATCCTGCCATTCAGAATAACACCACACCACTTCTGTAATTGGTTTATTCACGAGTGCTGGTAGATGTTGTATGAATTTTGTAACAAAGTGTGATTTTCCACATCCTGTAGGACCGCAAATTAATGCCGTAAATGGATGTTTCCACTGCGGGTCCATGTCATCAACTGAGCTTGTATTGTACTTACGCTTTCTTATAAAGCATTAATTTAGACACCCAGAGTTTACGTACTTGTAGGTTAGCAAAAGTTATCTTATGTGCACACAATTTCTCTACAGAGTTTAAGAACTTGTAGGTGTGTTAACTTATTTTCACGCATTTTGTTTACAGAGTATAACAACTTGTATGTTTGTTAAGTAAAAGTAATTTTATGTACAAGTGTATTTTCTTTAAGAGACTATATGAACTTATAAGTTTGTAAACTAGGATGGAAAGGTTATGTGTGTGTGTGTGTTATTTATTTATTTATTTATTTATTTATTTATTTATTTATTTATTTATTTATAAAGGGGCCGATAGGGGAGAGATAACGTATTCCAAAAGGATAAGTTTCTCAATAACGATAAACGAAAGAACATAAAGGTGACGGAACATCAAATTGACTTGAAGATATAATGAGAAACAAAAGAATAAGAATGAAAGAGGAAGAGCCTGATGGGCTTCTTCCTTTCCGTCAAGATACTAAAAACCAAGGAGAAAATAAACAATAAACAATGTTAGGGTTTGGGAGTGCAAACCCTATCGGTCACTAAATGAAAAAATAAGGTCTAACTGGTTCGGGTGCCTGAATAAAGAGGAGCTCCCCATCAAGGATGGAGCAGAGCGCCTCCTATCGCACCATTTTGCCTCAAAGCCGTCAATCGTCCCTCGCCCAAGGTGCCAAGCATTTTCCCTTGAGGAGTCGGGACTTCAACGGGCCTTGAGGACAACTTCGTAGGGAGCAGGCACCTCCATCCTGAAATAGCAGACCAGGAGCCTGTAGACCGTGCTTTTTGGCCAACACGAGAACGAAATTGGCAAAATCGATTTGGGTGGGCAAGGATGATTTGTCGGGCCAGGGAAAACCCACATACAAATCCCATCAGAGACAGTCTAGGGCTTCCCAGAATGCCCCTGATGAGGGAGTCAGCTAATCGCCACATGGGTGTTGCCTGCCGACAGGACACCAGCATTGCCACGCTGACCCCTCGACCAGGCACCAGGGGCACAGGCGGGAGGCGGCCAACCCTGCATGATAAAGGAATATGGGGTCAGCTAGACGGTTTCTTGTTGAAGCGCCACACCCCCCTCGGGAAACGAGTCCCAAGGACGGTGAGCGGGCTAGGCCTTTCCAGTTGACCCGGTCATTGGACCATTGACCCCTGCGGGAAACCGTCTATGCCAAGCCCCTTGACCATGATGTCCAGCAGGATCGACCGCCTGTTGGAATGCGGAAGCAGAGGGACCCTCTTGCCGAAAAGCGGGCGGCGGTAAAAAAAAAAGGGCGGTGGCCAGGGCTCAGGACCCAGAATCTCCTGACCCCAGGAAGCGGAGGCTGCAGAAAGCCCGGATCCGTTTCCATTGATTATCAGGGTTTCGCGAGTGCGACGGGGCAGTTCGTCAAAACCCTCAGGAGTCCACCTCCACCACTCGTCCACCGACGACATGTCACCCACCGTCCTTACATCCCATAAAGACCAGAAAGGTATGAAGGGAGTGGTTGGCTGTAGGGATTAGGGAAGTCAGAGTGAGTGGAACGTCACGGATACCCCAGACGGTGGATGGGAAGTTTCTCGGCTTTGGTTGCAGGGAGTACCACCACCAGAAACGTGGCGAGGACTCGGACGTGCCCCGGGCTGCAGGCCCACCCGCTTTGCGGATGAAACAGTACCTGCCATCCAAGAGACCAATGTCGGAACTTATCCGAGGAAGTGCCGTTCATGGCGTGACAGCGGATGGTCATCCAGGCTGTACAGATATCGGTAGGCAAACAGCATCCGGAACATGGTCAACCTTGTGAACGCAAGGTGACCAGTCCGAGTCCTCCCAGGTTGACGGGAGCACACAGGTCTGTAGACGAGTCCAATGCCCTCCTGCCCGCCCATACAAAGTTGCTAGTTCCCCTGCATCCGGTTTACAAGAGCCGAGGGGAAGGCCTATTTGGAAAGTGTACCACAACCTAGGCGGGCCAGGAACTGTTGCAACCAGGATGCGGCCACGCAGCTACATGGCAGACGCCCTAAACGCCACCTGAGTATTGCTTGCAAGGAACTTACTGCAGCAAATCCTCTAGGCTCCCCGGCCACCACGGCAGGGGTGTTTCCCATCACTGACGACTCAAGATCTTGGTGCCTTCTGCTCGACCAAGCAAAGAAAATCGAGTGGCGTGTCCTGAAGGACCAACCCAGCTGCTGGCCCACTGGCCCGTGGACTTGACGGCATTAAGCTGGGCCCCGACTGTGCGGAGTAAACGCCGTACACTCCCGGAGGCGTCCGAAGTCCCGGTCTTCTGCGATTGATGGCAGTGAGTCGTCTGCATATCCGGAGACGGACCATCCCTTCTCTCCGGTTTGGCCAGGCAGACTGAAGCCAACCAGTCTCGACCTTCAGAGTTCTGAGAAACGCTCGGCGGCCAGAGAGAAAGTGGGTCCCCGACAGCGGACAGCCTGGTCGTATGCACGACCAAAAGCAAAGGTGCCGTCAGGCACACCACCACCCCGCACTGGCACGTGGCCACCGGCGTAGAGCCGTTCGCAGGGTAGACAGGAAGACTCTCCGAACCCGAAGGCACGAAGAGGTGAATAGATAGTCGTGGTTAACCTTGTCGAACGCTCCTTGCTGGTCGAGAGAACAGGACGCCACGGCAATACTTCCCTCTGCATTGGCGTACTCCGAGGACGTCTCGATGCAGGTGAAGACTATCGAAGTGGTCCGGCCGGGGATCAGTACCTGGTCAGGGTGCCCCAACGAAACTCACTCACCGCTCGCTCAGGCGCGTGGCGAGGCGCGGGGCTAGTATCTGTAGTCCCGTGAGAAGGGAGATGGGACGCCCCCCCCAGTTTTTGGTTTCCCCCTTTTTTAATCTCCATTCTGTCTCTCTGATTTGTGCAGGAGGTCAGGCGGAATTTCTGAGCCGACTTTGGGAGGAAGCCTAACTCCAGAGAGCTGTCCAGCACTTCCCTGAACGGTCCGACAGCTCACATCCCAGAAGAACGAGTAGAAACTCCGGGTGAGACCGTCTATTGCCAGGATGCCAATTATACTTACCCTTGTTCAGGGAGCCCACGCCTCCGATAGTTTTTTGGTGGGTGGAAAGGGCGGTCAAGGTTCTCTCGCATGAAAAATGAGAGAGCGCCGGCAAGACGTCGTACAACGGCGAGTCCTCCTCGATACCACGGGCAACGCGGCACTAAAGACGGCCTGAAATGCTGGCCGTTTCGGCTGTGCAGAGAAGCAATGGCGTCGAACACCAACAACTACCCTCAAATCGAAGTTGTTTCAAAGGTTGAAACGGTGCCATGTCCCGCGCCAGATTCAGAGCTGCAGACTGTCGTGGCAATAGCTGCTCGTAACGGCGAGTTTTGTCACCACTCTCTCACTTCTTACGAGTGTATTCTTCGCGCACCCTGCTCGTTTTAGCCGAGCTAGGTCAGTCCCCCCCCGGTGGTGTTTCCGGCAAGGCAGGGGACCGTACACGATTCGATCGACTCGTCCGCTCCAGACGGACGAAGGTCTCGTCGATTGAGTGCCTGCGTAGTCGAACGAATCGGATAGTCATGGTCCGCAATCTCCTGCTGAGAGTTCCCACCAGTGGTGTAGGGTGGCATAGAGGTGTCGTCGAGCCTCGAACGAGAGGAAGAGCTCCTCGCATGCAACCCCATACGTCGGGTCCTCGAGAATGGGTGTTATCGAGACGCCAGAAGGGAGAGGCAAACTTGGGCGTTTGCAGTGACATGGTGGTAAGTAAGGGGGGCCTAGTTGATCAGAGAACGAGGTCAGAACCCGGACATCCTTTCACCGTTGTCGTGACTTCGGGAGAAGCGTAAAAATCGTCGATGCGTGAACGCTGTAAAAGGGGCATACCTACAAAGGTAGCCGGGTCATTGGGATGAAACTTCCGCCACAAATCGGAAATTCTGCGGCCGTGACAGTGTCTCATGAGGCTAGAACTGACAAGGCGCGGATACCTCCTCGGTGGCCACCAAACCTGTCCGATATTGGGATTCAAACGTGCAGTTGAAATCCCCCCAACCGGATCTGGGCATCGCTCCCGCAGCACCACGCACCGTCTCGGATATTTTGCTCGAGGAGCCCTAACACGTCCAAATCCACAAGTGCTGGTCGTGAGGCAAATAAATGGAACGACGTGAAGGGGTCCGATTTGTGGCAGGAATCTCCAAGAGAAGTTCCTTGAAGGTAGCTGGGGTAAGAGAATGTTGTGTGCACGAAACACATGGGGGGACGCTTGCGAAGTCCGATCTATGGTGCCCTACACTACATTGAACTGGTGGGAAGTGGGTTAAATAGAAGGTATTATAATATTTGGGATATAAGAAGGGAGTGGTGCTGGGAAGGCGTGGTTGTCTCCTGTAATAGTGACGTACGTCGGGTAACTGGCCGATCGAGGAAACTAGACAGCTGGACTCCACTTGAAGTCGCTGCGTGGACGCTCTTTGTGGTTTAGAAGTTAAATTGTTTGCCTCCTCCGCATGTTGTTTGGCGTCACTAAACCACTCCATTTGACACGAGGCTTTCCTGCGGAGTTTGACCTGAGAGAGGCAACCCGTATCACCGGACACTAAGTAAAGTTTTGTGCCTTACGCGGGTGCCTCTGAAGGCGTTCAACCCTGGCCCTTATGGCTCGCCTTCCCTAACGGCCGCTTGATCAACAGTCAGCATCTGTAAGATCCCTCGATGTCTTGGGTGAAGCACTGACAGCACCTTTATGGCTGATCGCTAGCCCTTAACGTCTGCAAAGAACTGGCAGGAATGCGCAGGTATACAGCACTTGTTTGGCTCCTCGCTGTTAAGAAGCTCTTATGGCGGCCAGGGCATGGTTCACCTCACCTTGTGTTGCCCCCTCATTGTGTTTTTTGACGCTTTTTAGCTGGGGACTCACTGCGTGGCTTTTTTTTCCGCGTTACAGTCACCTGGAGTGAAACCCTCTCCCTCCATGGGGGTACGTAGGATATGGGAGAAGGAGTGGTCCCGCCGCAGTCCATTTCGTTGGTAGCGGGAGAGCGGCTCAGAGACTGGGCCGTGGCCACAGTGGGCTGAGGCTCACTCTGCTCATCACCCGCCGCTGAGGTGGACCGCAACGGCATCCCCATTCCCACGAGGTCCTTCCTCTTTTCGCCGCCAGCCGCAAAGTGTGCAGCTCCGCCGCCAGATGGGGCTTTGTTTACTGTGACTGTGCAAGCCCTGGCAATATGTCCCAGTCCTGCTTGCACTTAAAGCACTTAATGTCGTCAAAGCTGAGGAACACGCCGATTTGCGCTCCCCATCAAAGTCTACCAAGGACAGAGTCTGGTAAGTTGATGTTTTTTTCATCTTGACGACAAAATCTGACGGCGAAAACTGTATACAGTGGCCAATGTCAACCTCCTTAACAACCAACGTGATGTACGCATCGGGGCACGATTCGGACCAGTTTGGCCACACTCGGCCATTGATGGCTATGGTTCGGGATCTGGGGGCTGGCATTGGACATACCAGGCCGCGTCGGCGGGAGTGAACAGCCTGCGCGCCGACAAAAACTGGTCCTTGATTTGTATCCCTCCATGTTCAAGCATGAAGGTGTCCCTCAAGCCTTACTTTAAGATAAAAGCACACAGCGGCCTGAGCCATCCTGGAGGCAACGGGGTTATGTTTTTGCCCCCGATGACATCCGGCCAGGGACCGCATGTTCTGTGAGATGGTGACATTCTCTATTGAAGGACAGTATGGCCTGGTCCCTTCTTTGGAAATGCCTGACCAGTGAGGGGTTGATCTGCCCTAACCTGGGCCGTGTACCGCGCGCCCGACTACACAGCTCCTGGGCCATGGTCCGGCTTAGTAAACGTTCGGGGTAATAGGTCCGCGGAACGATAGCCGGTGACACCACTGGTAAGGTAGGGGTGGTAGCACCTGTGGTGGATTGAAGGTGGTGACAACCACTGGTAATGTTGGGGTTGTTGTACGGGGGCAACATGGTGCTGCTGCGCTGGCTGAACCATGCCACCACAGTAACTGGTGACGCAGCCCTCAACAGGCTGGTCGCTACCTGAATGTCAGATATCGACCTGTTTTGATGCCGGAGAGACGGAAAGAACAGTAACAGTCTGTTGTGCTGATTCGTCCAGCGCAGGCAGGTAGTTGTTTAACATTGGCAGTGACTGCCGCCAGAGAAGGCCTGAGGGCAGTCACTGTGGAAATCTCAGGTGTTGGTATATCCTTTGCGAAACAAGGAGACATAATTCACCACCTTTTTGAGCCCTCGCTTTAGGCCGTTTCGTATCCTTAACCTGACCCAAGCTTTAGAAATGCGGGACAGGGGTCTCCTCAAAAATCTTGAGACTTGATTGACTCATGCCCAGCCAAAACTCAAGTATTTTTTAATTACAGTGGAATTACCACCCTGACAAGCAACAACTCAGTTTGCTACCTGGCCCTGAGGACCAGGCAGCAAGCTGAACAAGAATTGAAAGAAATCAATAAAATTAAAATTTTCTCAGATTGAGAAAAAATGGGCAGAGTCCAAAAGGGGTTTAAAAATTAAAATTCAAACCGAAAACTACACTAGAATGCGTGGGGAGGTTCACTCCGTGCAGTCAAACACAAACAAGTGACTTTCAGGTGAGCCTACTAGAATAGGCCTTCACCTGAAGAAAAAACTAGAAAATGCAAAAATATACAAGTCTAAACTTGCTTAAAAATTCGGTAATAAAAACCTAACCAAACAAAAGAGGAGAAAAAACTGACAGAAAAATTTGTTAAAAAAACAAAACGAAAAAGAAAAAACACAACAGCGTAAAAAAAACCCCAATGTTAGCATATGGGCTTGGTGTGAAATGCTATATGCATGCACGGCAGCCGGTCACAAATAACAAGTGAGCGGGAGGGACAAAAACACCTGCACCTCCGACCAGGACTTTGGGTTTGTGTTATTTTTTATTTATTTATTTATTTATTTATTTAAAAAAGGCCGTGGGGGGGATTAACGTTTTCCCAAAAGGAAAGTTTCTAAAAAAACTATAAAAAAAAAAAGAACAAAAAGTGACAAAACTCAAATGACTTAAGATATATAAAAAAAAAAAAAATAAAATAAAAAGGGAAAGGGCCCTGAAGGGCTTCTTCTTTCCGTCTTGATTCAAAAAACCAAGGAAAAATAAACCATAAACAACTAAACGAAAACAAAAAGGTCCTCACTGGTTAAGTGCCTGAGTAAAGAGCTCCCCATAAAGGATAAGCGAGCGCCTCTCTATTGCCCATTTCCCCTCAAAAACCTCAAACGTCCCTCGCCCAAGGTGCCAAGCAATTCCCTTTACGAGTCGGGCCTTCAGACGGGCCTTGAGGAAACTTCGTAGGGAGCGGACTGCCTCCTTGAAATAGACCAGGAGCTTAGACCGTGCTCTTGGCAAAACGAGAACGAAAATTGGGAAGATCGTTTGGGGGGACGAGGGTGATTTTTTCGGGCCAAAACCAAAATACAAATCTCTCGAGACATCTAGGGCGTCCCAAAATGCCCGTTTAGGGATCAGCTAATCCCACATGGGTGTTGCCTCCGACAGACACAGCATGTCCCCGCTGACCCCTCACCGGCCCAGGGGCACAAAGCGGGGGGCGGGGCCCTCCGCATATAAAGGAATATGGGGTCAGCTAACGGTTTTTTGTTGAAGCGCCAACCCCCGGAACGAGTCCCAAGGATGGGGAGAGGGTAAGGCCTTTCCATTGAAACCCCCCATTGGACCCATTGTCCCCCCGCGGAACCGTCTTGCCGAGCCCCCTTAACCTGATTCAGCAAATCGACCGCCTTTGGAAGCGGAAGCAAGGACCCACTTGCCCGGGAGCGGGCGGCGGGAAAAAAGGGTGGTGGGCCCGGGCTCAGGACCCGGAAACTCCCCGACCCCCCCGGGAAACGGAGGCTGCAGAAAGCCGGATCCTGTTTCCTTGATTCTCGGGGTTCGCGAGTGCGACGGTGCGTTCTCAAAACCCTGCACGAAATTCACTCCAACCACTCTCCCCCGACGAGCAAATCACCCAAAAGTCTTACATCCCAGTAAAGACCAGGAAGGGATGAGAGGGAGTGGTGGCTGTAGCGATTAAGGAAGTCAGAGTGAGTGGAACGCCACGGAGACCCCAGACGGTGGATGGGACGTTTCTCGGCTTTGGTTGCAGGGAGTACCAAGCCACCAGAACCGTGCGGAGGAACTCGGACGTGCCCCGGGCTGCAGGCCCACCGATTTGCGGATGAAGCAGAACCTGCCATCCAAGACCCAGATGTCGGAACCTTCCGAGGAAGTGCCGGGTCATGGCGTGACAGGGATGGTCATCCAAGCTGGACAGATATCGGTGGGCAAACAACATCCGGAACATGGCCACCTTGGACGCAAGGTGAACCAGTCCGAGTCCTCCCAGGTTGACAGGAGCACATAGGTCTCGTAGACGAGTCCAATGCCTCCTGCCCGCCCATACAAAGTTGGCTAGTTCCCCCTGCATCCGGTTGACAAGAGCCGGAGGGGGAGGCACGATGTGGAAAGTGTACCACAGCCAAGGGGCGAAGAACTGGTTTGCAACCAGGACGCGGCCATGAAGCGACATGGCAGACGCCCTAAAACGACACCTGAGAATTACTGCGAGGAACTTCTGCAGCAAGTCCTCTAGGCTCCCGGCCACCATGGCAGGGGTGTTCCCCATCACGACGCCAAGAATCTTGGCGCCCTCGCTCGACCAAGCGAAATCGAGTGGCGTGTCCTGACGGCCAACCCAGCTGCCTCGAGAGTTTGCCAACACTCTCTCGCTTCTTCGTGCGTACGCGTCGCGCACCTGCTCGTTCGCGCGAGCAAGGTCGGCCGTGGTGTTTCCCGCAAGCAGGGGATCGGACACGATTCGATCGACTCGTCGCTCCAGACGAACGAAAGTCTCGTCGTTTACCTGTCTGCGCAGTCGAACAAATCGTATGGTCGTGGTCCCAATCTCCTGCTTGAGAGCGTCCCACCAGTGGTGGAGGGAGGTGTAGAGCTGGCGACGGGCCTCAAACGAGAGAAGTAGCTCGCGCATGCAATCCACTCACCAGCCACGCCACGTACATCGCGAATGTGTCGCTCGAGGAGCCCTAACACATCTAGAGCCACGTGCTGGTCATGAGGCACATAAATGGATATAACATGGAGCGACCGTTTTGTGGCGGGAATCTCCAAGAGAAGTTCTTGAAGATAGCCGGGGTACAGAATGTTGTGAGCACGGAACACCAACTTGGACGACTTGCGAAGTCCGATCATGGTGCCCGTACACACTTGAACTGGTGGGTTGAAATAGAAGGTATATTTGGATATAAGAAGGGGAAGTGGTGCTGAAGGCGTGTTCGTCTCCTGTAAGAGGACGACGTCGGGAAAATGGCGATCAAGGAAACTGGACAGCTGACACCACTTGAAGTCGCTGCGTACGCTCTTGGTGTTTAGTGTGAGTATGGTTGTCTCTCCCATGTTGTTGTTGAATCACTCCACTCCATTTGACACGAGGCTCTCTTGCGAGTTTGACCTGGAGAGAGAGAAATCGTAGTCACCGGACACTAAGTAGAAGTTTTGTGCCTTACGCAGGGTGCCCTGAAGGCGTTCAACCCTGGCCCTTATGGCTCGCACTTCCCTTACGGCCGGCTTGATCAACAGCAGCATCTGTAATAGTCCCTCTATGTCTTGGGTGAAGCGATGAGCAACCTTTAGTGGCTGATCGCTGCCCTTAACGTCCGCAAAGAACTGCAGGAATGCGCAGGTTGACAGCGCGTTGTTTGGCTCCTCACAGTTAAGAAGCTCTATGGCAGCCAGGGGCATGGTCACCTCACCTTGTGTTGCCCCCTCATTTTGTTTTTGACGCTTCTTAGCTGGGGACTCACTGCGTGGCTTCCGCGTTACTGTCACTGGAGTGAAACCATCTCCCTCCACGGGGGTAGTAGGGATATGGGAGAGGGAGTGTCGCCGCAGTCCATTCCGTTGGGAGGTAGAGCTGCAGCAGAAGACTGGGCCGTGGCCACAGTGACTGAAGGCTCACCCTGCTCAGCGCTCGCCGCCGAGGTGGACGCAAAGGCATCCCCACTCCCAACGAGGTCCTTCCTCTTTTCGCCGCCAGCCGCACGGGGTGCAGCTCCGCCGCCAGATGGGGCTTTGTTTACAGTGACTGTGCAAGCCTGGCAATATGTCCAGTCTGCCTGCACTTAACGCATTGAATGTCGTCAAAGCTGAGGAACACGCGGTTGCGTTCCCCATCATAGTCTACCAGGATGGAATCTGGCAGATTGATGTTGATGACGGATGATGACACAGACGGAGACGACCAAGACGTGGGGGAACCTCTGCCCTCCCCATATCGCTTGTGGCTGGATCTGACCAGCACAGGCCTGTCCACCCCTTGTCCCCCCGCCTCATCCCTTACGTCCCATCCTTCGTCTCGATTAGCCTAGTTGCATAAATGTGAGACGTTAAGCAATATCCAATCAATCAATCTGTTTGTCTGTATTTATTAAAGGGGTATTTAACCGCTAAACTCAAAAAATATATTTCATTCAGGCTAACTAGTAATGAATTTAGCAACTAACAAAAAAATTATTGGGGCCACCATGACCTCCCAAAAAATTGTAAAACATGACATATTTCGAGCTAGTTCCCATCGGCAAAAATCTCCCATAAGAAATAACATGGGGACGATATTTATGCCCCGTGACCTTGGAGGATTTTGATCCAAAAAAATATTGGCCATTATTGGTGTACTCTACAGTCTTTTCTGTAAATTCTCTATATTTTGTTTCTTAATTTTGGGCAAGTAGTTCGGTCAAAATATGCTGATTACCAAGATGGGGTGTGATTTTGGAATGCATATTTTTGCGTGTTTGAGATTATATTTGGGCACAGTTTCAAGACGCGATGTAAAAATTGGGCATTTTAGATTGGTACTATGTTCTTGTATCTACGTGGACCAAAAAAGAAGCAGGTTAAAGCCGATTTAAGAAATTTCCCAAAACACCATTTTTAGCAAATTTCTGGTTTAAAAAATGAAAAATTCGTGTTAAATCAGAGTTACAAGATATAATTTTTGGAACTGTCATTTTAGTGAAGTATTGTGCTTAGATTATGTGGTTAAAAATAATTTTTTGGATTTTTAGCCCCTTTAAGGGGAATCCCTAGACCCAAATATATTTCTTAAGGATGCAGTTAAGACGTCTGAAAAGTAAGAAGAATGTAAGAGGGGCTTAATAAAAGAGCGGATAATTTTTTTGAAAATTTTTTGCCGGGACATAACCTCCGAATCAACAATTGTATTCAAATTACTGGAATCAGTTGCTCAAGTTCAAAATTGAATTTTTAGCAGCGGTTTTTTTGTATATTATTTCTACACTCCTTTATCTACAACCTAAATTAAAAGGATTTTTGTATTTATATGGTTTTGATGCGTTGCACAATTTTTGTCGCCTGCTGGTACAATTTCAAATTTTGTACCGTTTAACGGAAAAAATCGTACAATGCCTGAAATCATATAAAACCAATAATACTTATATTTAGGTTGTAGATAAAGAAGTTTAGAAATACAAAAAACCGCTGCTAAAAATTCAATTTTGAACTTGAGCAAATGATTCCAGTAATTTGAATAAAATTGTTGATTCTGAGGTTATGTCCCGTCAAAAAAATTTCCAAAAAAATTATCCGCTCTTTCATTAAGCCCCTGTTACATTCTACTTACTTTTCAGACGTCTTTACTGCATTCTTTAGAAATCATGTTTGGGTCTGGGGATTCCCCTTAAGAGGTAGTTTATTAAATAAGGTTATGCCCGTATATTTATTATTGATGTCTGTCCCTTTTTTGTGTTGTATTGGCTGGGATGAAGATGCTCTTTCTGTCGTGTGTTGTGCGCATGAACTTGTGTGTTTGATGTGAAATCCTGTCTGCTTTTAATAGATTGTTTTAAAATTTCTAAATTGTATTGGCTTGGCATAGTCATGATTTGAAGATTTTTATAAGCTTCTCTACATGATTCCATATTTTTTAGGCCTGTTATGGTTTTGATTGCGCTCTTTTGAAGTATAAACGCATCTTGTGAATTTGTCGAATTTCCCCACATGGGGATAGCATATTTCAGGCGTGCTTCAAAATATGCATGGTACGCAATTTTTGCAGGCTAGTTTGCTGCATCACAGCGCTCATTCGTACTCTATAGCCACGCCCAACAGCGAGACTATTTTTGCTGCAGCACAAAGAGTGGTTGGATTTTGATCACGTGCGGCCAACTAGTACAGGTAGGCAACCAGAGTGTCTAATTTCTCTATCTATATATGTTGTGTGTTGCATTGAAGAGTGTGCTTTGCCAGTGTGGGTGGCATGCGCAGCATTAGTTAGTGTGGGGGACAAACGCGACACAATCGTGACGCCACGTGGTGGGCGGGCCTAGAGCGGTGGGACCGGCTATTGGTGTCGGACCTACGTTGGCCATTGCGTGTCTGTACATGCAAATTTGTGGGCCGCCCACATTGTGTGGGCGTCGAGCAGGCCGGGACAGAGGGCTTTGTCTATGCGTTTAATTGTAAACAGTAGTTTGTTTGGGCGGATGGGGAATGGGGGGCCCGTTTTGGCCATTAATGGAAACACACAACCATGTGCCGCATAAAAAGAGTCGGTGATTAGCATTGTTTATGTTAATTAGTTAAGTTGATAATTTGAAATTGATTTAATCGACACAACTAAGCTCAAGCTAACAATGTTTTGCCGCAGAACGCGGTGGTGAATTCAGGTCCACTTGAAAGCTGTATCATTTGTCGTTTCGGGTCGTGGTTTGCACGAAAATGTAGTGTAAGATTGTGCAATAGTTGGTACCACGGCACATGGTACAAATACTGGTCACGTTTCTTGTTAATTGACGGTAAATGCGACACAAACAGTTAATTTGTATTCATTGTGTAATTTTGTGTTATATGGCATCGTTTTAAATTTTTATAAACGGCTTTGATATGATACAGCCTTGCAATTGGGCAGTCTGTTTGTTTGTTTGTGTGTTTGTTTGTTTTGTTGTTGGAGGTTTTTAAATTTTTGTGTTCGAGGATTTGCCTTCTGCGTAAGGAACGAGTCGTCTTGTCCTGTCTTTGAGGAATGAGCTGTTTCACCCTTCTTAGCCGCCTTTTTTGGCACCTGAGTTCTAGGCAAACGTAAATCGCGAGATTTCCAAAGGAGCTCTTTCCTGATTTTTACCGTCACCAAGTGTAGTAACGCAAATTGCCTGTGTGAACGACAAGGTCCGTCAAACCATGTGGGGTGTCGCGCTGCCATTCTCGTTGTTATTGCGTCAACTATTAGTTTCTCTCCTACCATGTGTATTTCTATGGAATTCGTCAACAAAAACTTCCAACTGTGTTCGAGTGACACTGCACATGATATCAGTCGGTGGATTCAGAGAGCCCAACTCGTCTCTTGCTTTGTTTTTGAAAGCTTTCCAAAAAATAAGCATTTCATCGTCGTTCTCAAGCGCTCTGTTGCACTTAATCATGTCATGTTTGCAGTTATCACAAGAAAACTTTTTCACGCAAACCTTTGCTACATATCCCGCAAAGTACCTAGTTGCATTTGTCTCGAGGTCATATTGGGTTTCAGTGGGGGTGGCAGTCACATTGTCAGAGGCGTTCTTAGTCAGAACTACTTCCTTGGTCAGTTCTGATTCGTCAAAAGTCATGCTCTTAATATTGAGCTCATTGAAATCTGTCTCATTGGGAACAAATTTGTCAGGCATCAGTTTTCTCATTCGCCTCTTCTCGACTCTTTTTAGTTGGTTGTAGGTGCCTACAGGATCCTTCTATTTGTGTAAGTCTAACGATTCAAAGTTGGTACCGGTACCTCGATCTTCGAGGAATTGATGTATGTTGTCAACTCCAAATGATTTTAGTTGTTCCAAAGGGAGGCGATGGTTTGCATTCCGTTACAAATACAAATCGAATTTGTCGTGAAGCATCTCCTGAAATTCGACCGTATAAAGGTCGTGTGCTTCTTGCAGTCTTTTATTTTAAGTCACTATTCTCTTAGGCGGTTGAACCAGCAGCCTAAGAGGACAGCAGTCCAAATTCACGTTTTTTCCATCCCTAGTAGGAACTTTGCTCAATTTAGGATTTCCTTTTGCTTCGAACCTCCTAGCTTTATCTGGTGGTGTTTCAGAATAATCATGTTCAAGGTTCATAGCCATAAACGTCAACGGCAATAAAGGGCAGCACCAGCAAGGTTAATTAGCTATTTTATCCAAATCTTTAAAAGAAAAAAGCTTTATTACTTTTGAGTTTTCGACTTTACGAACAAAAACCTTACCAAACTTAAACCACACGAATTTAAACCCAGATTCGCGAGCACGAACTTTCGCCTTCCACAACAAGTTGCGATAAAAAGGCGCCAAATTCTCACTAAGGTAAATACGATCAAGGGCGTCGTTCTCCACTCCAGTTAAGTCCTCACTCTTGATTACCGCCGTTTCACGCTTTTTACTCACAAACAAGTCTCTCTTCTTCCGGCTCGCCAGATGAACGACAATCTTCGATGGCCGCTGTTCCTGTTCACCAGTCCTGGGAGGTAGTCGGTGGGCAGACTCGATCTCCCTATCCTTGAGAGGAATATCCAGTTTCTCAGCAACTTTACGTACAATCTTCTCCACGTCCTCTCCTTGCAATTGTTCAATGTTGTCTAGCTCAAAACTTTTTGCACGGCTAAGCTGGTCAAGGGTCGCCACTTGCACAGTCAGCTCTTCTATTATTTGATCCTTCTCTTCACAATTTTTCTCAAGCTGTAGCACCGTGGTTTTTAGTGGATTGAATTGAGATAACACCTCTTTAATTTCAGACAGTTCTTCAGAAATTTTTTTGAAGCTTTCGCGAAATTCAGTTTTCAGCTCCTCAACTATATCAAGGTTGAAAACTTGCGTAGTATTCACTGGAGTAGACTGACCTGATTTTTTAGCCTCACGACAATAATAATAATAATAATAATAATAATAATAATAATAATAATAATAATAATAATAATAATAATAATAATAATAATAATAATAATTGCATGGACTCATGATTGTAAAAATGCATAAACAAACTTCCTTTTGAAGTATTTTCACCAATAGAGATGACATAGTATGTAGGGCCTACCATAATATTATTATATGTATTTTGAATGTTTAAAAATGCTTTATAAGTACACGTCATACTTTTAACTTTGAGAATACATTGGTGACATTAATTTTAAACAGTTAAATTTAAAAAAGAACTTTCCCACTCATATTGTTAATAGGCCTACTTAGTAGAAACGTGGTATAAATGTAGCAACTTAGCCTACAAGGGACAATAAAAGCAAGCTACAAAACATACGCCTACTTATTGAACATTTCCTAGTTATATCTATGCTAATTTGTCATTACCACTGATAAAGGAACTTATTAGACCTATTACCTGCTGTTGGCAGAGAAATCATTGCTCTAGTGGCTCCACACTGTCAAACAACTGGCAAAAAGCAAAATCTCGCTTGCCATTAGGCTTACTATTTGAGGGTTGTTGGCTATTCGCTATCGAACTAATTTGGGCTCTGATGAAACTCTCGAATGAATCTACCTTTTGCCTTTTATCATTGTGGAAGGAGTCAGGCGAACTCATTCGAGAGGTTGGGGGTGATTGTGAAGAGGAACCGGAAATGGATGCTGGTGATGTAGGCAGTGATGAAAGTTGCATGGGACTATGTAATAATCTGGAATGAGTAGTGATAGGCTGGGAAGAACTGTACAGATTTAAATTGGAAGAACGTGATTAGGACTGGGACGAAGACTGTGATGAAGTAGTATGGATGGTCTGCGATGAACTGTCAATATTTAAATTGGAAGTTGGCCTATGTGATGACGA
The DNA here is from genome assembly GCA_024449915.1 of Sweltsa coloradensis. Taxonomy (NCBI): domain Eukaryota; kingdom Metazoa; phylum Arthropoda; class Insecta; order Plecoptera; family Chloroperlidae; genus Sweltsa; species Sweltsa coloradensis. The sequence continues at coordinate 1,977 of JAMZAV010011052.1, read as the reverse complement.
CTGTGTTTGTGTACTCGGAGCATGTTCATCCACGGACTGGCGAGCTGGTAGAATATCTGGTACCATACAGGTGCAAAAGGGTCCCAGGGACTTGATCTGCCTTGCAGTGATGTAGGCTTACTGGGTTGAGCCAGCTTTGCAATATCAGAAGAGAATTTGTTACATTACGAGATCACCAATCAAGTCCTGGGGCAAATAGACTGGGGATATGATGGAATGGAACTTGATATAAACGTAGTGGCTGATGTAAACTACATTGTAAATACCATAGATCGTGTTGCTCCAAGAAGAGAAGTGAAAGTTCACCCTAGACTTAAGCCAAAACCAAAAACCTTGCCTAATACCTCTCTCATTACGATAGCATCCGTAAAGCAGTCTTGGGACGAATATATTGTCTGTTTTGAATTGGGACTGCCTACAGTGTGTTCATAGTAACTACTAGGCCGCTTCGCGAACGCTTTTTTTAGTCGTGTTAATGTATGAGCTTTTTTGTAAGTTTTTAGTTTGCGTGCAACCACTTTACCTTTGCAAGTTCTTTTTGAATGCATTGTAGGTGATTGTTGTCAAGTTTCTATTGTTGTTGCTATGCAAATGAATCAAGGCACGCCGCTACCTCAGATGTTGCGGTGGGGGACTTGGTATTGCTGAAGGAAGAAAACCGTTCAAAGTTGTCGACCCCATTCTCTCCAGTTGAGTTTCAGGTGACATCTAAAACTGGGAACTCCGCTACTATCCTGTCCCTTACGGGAGACCGATACCAAAGAAATGTGTCCCAGCTGAAGAAGTTCGTCCAGCCTTCACTTGCCTTACCTGAAGAAACTCCCGTCGTTCATTGCTCTTTAATGGAGACGACAACGGCGGTTCCACAACAAGGACAACCTGTGGATGGCAAAGTGAAAGAAGACACTCCCGACCTACGACGTTCAGCTCGTATTAGGTATCCACCTATCCGCTATGGAAAGACGTAGTAAAATGAAAATGATTGTTCTCGATGTGTTTTTACTACTTGTTTGTATTTTAACTGAATTAGGACAAGAGAGATGTAGTATTCATGAGACCGTGCAGATTCACTAGGCAGTGATTTGCAACAGAGGAGAAAAGACAATGGAATAAAGCGGATCAAATCTTACAAATAATTATTTGTTTTATTCAAACTTCTCAATGTATTTAACCCTATTCAAGTACTAAATACCGTGATATATTCTAATCCACCGGTATTTCACAAAGCATTTGAGCTCTTGTCAACTGAGCGAGCGTCTGGCTCGGGCCTTCAAATTCCAACTCGACACCTTCTCGCGGTTTGGCCCGTGAATAGGGGAGTTTCACTCCCTGAAACTAATGGCGAGCTCTGGGTCGTCGTCGGGGAACCCCTTCCCTTTGACTACCTCCCCAACGGCGACGACAAAGACAACACGGACGGATGATGACACAGACGGAGACGACCACGACGTGGGGGAACCCCTGCCCTCTCCATATGCTTGTGGCTGGTTCTGACCATCACAGGCCTGTCCACCCCTTGTCCCCCCGCGTCATCCCTTACGTCCCTTCGTCTCGATTAGCCAAGTTGCATTAATATGAGACGTAAAGCAATATCCAATCCAAAATCTGGCTCTGGCAGTCTGGCTGCCGCTAGACGTGTATAAGTACCATACAGAGCGGCCCGATTCCCGCGCGCACTGCTAGCACAGCTGCAGCGATCCCGACTTCTACGTGAGAGGTAGCCCGCCCCAGACCCGCTTATGTCAACTTTTTATTTTCTTACTTATTTCAATTGTATTATTTACGTCTTATCTTTAACAGATTCAGTTTTTATTACCTTCAAGTGTTAATTAGTCTAATGGCAAAGGCATACATCTCTCTGTGTCTGTCTGCAGACACCTCACTAACGTTGTCGATAGACTATTGTCACTTTTAGTAAATTGACCACCAGAGTTAGAATACACAACTTTTCGCTTGCTTCAACAAAGAAAAACTACA
>JAMZAV010011051.1:0-34955 GCA_024449915.1 Sweltsa coloradensis | reverse complement strand
AAAATTACGTGTATCACACAAGATTGAACACAAGCTTGGACAGTTTAAGTTAACAAATAGTACAATGTCACAGTCTGAAATAAGTTTATCTTATCACCCCATGATAACGGGGGAACAGGGCCTATAACAAGTGTCTAGAAGTGATAAGAACTTACCAAGAGCCTTCATAACTTCATCGAAGTTCTCACTGGAGTTCAACTTATACTTCTTTCCGGCAAACGACGCGAGAGACATGTTGTTGGATGAGTTGAACGAGAGCACTTGTAACACACACACGTCTGAACGGCTGTGGAAGCGGATGAGAACTGGGACTGGGAGGTTATGTTCCGTCAGTACCGGCGCAGCGAGCGTGGCGTAGCCGTTGCGTTCCCCTAGCCCTAGTGGCGTGACTGCCCCCCCCCCCCCAACCCTCGCTCGCCCAGCCAGACGATCACACCATAGAGACTGTTCGCGCGCCAAAAAAACGCCCCCCTAAACCACTCACTCGTCAGGCCATGGACAGATGGTGATTTGCATTGTGTCCTGTCTGTTGTGTTGGGTAATCTATGAATGAACAATCTTCAATTGCCAAATTGGTTTAGACTTATTTACGGCAATATCGAGTTCGGCAGTAGTCATCTCCGCTGTAGGGGATGTTTGGCTCGATACCTACTGTTGCCCCCCCCGAGACGTGTTGCCCCCAACGAACGGGGGTTGGGGGAGGCTTTAATTTAATATGGGGATGATTTGATTTGAACTTGATTGATAATTATTATATCACAAACCATGATTATAACATTTTTTTTAACATAAAGTGGAGTGAACATATTGAATTGATTCTTCAATGGGTCGTCACTCGTCAATTGTCAAAAAAAAATTTAAATGACTAGTTTATTTTAGGGGGTTTACTTCGTTTCGTGAGCATCTACATTGAATAATGAATTATGTGCTCAGCTGTGTAAAACTTAAATAAGCACAATAAAAAACTAATGAAACTAAAACCAGCACCTGATAGGGAGTCGAAGCAGAGACCTCTAAGATAAAAGAATGTGACCAAACAGATCCGACCGCGGTGGATCAATACTCATAGCTCCAGTCCAGGTGCCGTGGGTTCACATCCCGCATAAGGCAAGCGCGATGCAATGACCTCTCCTTCATCCTTACTTGGAACAAACTAGCTAGACAAGGCTAAGAATGACCTTTCTCCTCATGGTCATTTGCAAATGTGGCCATACATTATGCATACACGACATTGACCACATGTCACATGTGCACCACAAGTAATTAACCTGAAGATGATACTATTAGGCCATGCACAACTCAATTCAGGAGTACAAATACACAATAGAGAGTCACAGTACCAGTGGCGTCTCCAGGGGGTGGACCAAGGGGCTGCTCCCCCCCCCCCCTCCCGAAATTCCAGCTTAAATATTATAATATTCTGCAAATATTCTAGGTCTAAGCAAAAAAATAAATTCTTTTCTTTTTTTTCGTTGAGTAAAGTCTCTTCTAAAACACATAAAAACCACTTAATTGGATTGGATATTGCTGAACGTCTCATATTTATGCAACTTGGCTAATCGAGACGAAGGGAGGGACGTAAGGGGTGACGCGGGGGACAAGGGGTGGACAGGCCTGTGCTGGTCAGAACCAGCCACAAGCGTATGAAGAGGGCAGGGGGTCCCCCACGTCGTGGTCGTCACCGTCTGTGTCATCATCCGTCCGTGTTGTCATTGTCGTCGCCGTCGGGGAGGTAGTCAAAGGGAGGGGGAAAGTTCCCCGACGACGACCCAGAGCTCGCCATTAGTTTCAGGGAGAAAAACTCCCCTAATCACGGGCCAAACCACGAGGAGGTTGCGAGTTGGAATTTGATGGCCCATAAAAACCACTTAAAAATACGTATTTTTTAGAAATATTGCCTGGGCGCTATTGTGGGGGGCATCTGTTCGACCAAGCCTCCATCCCCCGAAATAAATTCCTGAATATGCCACTGGCTGCACAGTACACAGTATTGTAATTACATCAATAAAGCCACCGCCAATAAGAAAACTCACAGAAAGTCCATATTTTGGTTCAGACCATAAATGCCAATAAGTATATCCTCTCTGCAGAGCTCCCACCTCGCCCAATGAGAGACTAATTCTCGATCTCTTTGTAGAGGATTGTTAAAGTCAATAATCTCAACGAATTATGAGTAAAATGTAATCCTCAATAAAACGCCAGAGCAGCGAGTAGGGTGCGAGGTGAGCGCTCTTCAGAGAATAATTGGATGAGCGTAGCGAGCGAAGCGAAGATTCCATTTCACTACACTGGAGAAAAAAATCCGGAATGTCCGGAGTATTTTTGTCTGTCTGTTAGCACGATTCCGGCTAAACCGATACTCCAATTGCGATGAAATTTTCTGGAGACCTTCGAAATCTCTGAACTTAGAACTGCCACGTTTTTGAGCGCAATCGAAAAATTATTTCTTATGAAAATCGCAATTTTACGATTTTTTTCAATTTTTAAAATTTCCTTGACTTTTAACACCTACATGCTTTATCCGATTGTAATGAATTTTTTACAGAACCTTAATTTTAGGAATTAATATATTCGTGTGAAATTAGAGCGCAATCAAAAAATTACTTCTTATGATAATGGCAATTTTACGATTTTTTTTTTAAATTCTTCGACTTATAACATCTACATGCTTTATCCGATTGTAATAATCTTTTCACAAAACCTTAATTTTATGAATTAATATATTTGCGTGAAATTTTAGCGTAATCGAATAATTATTTCTTATGATAATGGCAATTTTACGCTTTTTTCGTTTAAAAACAATTACGCTCATCCAACAACGCGCCATAATAAGCGTTTGCGAAGCTTCTTAGTATATTATAATGATTTGCATCATGGCCTGATCAAAAGTATAACCAAGGACGTTCTTAGAGTTTACATATATATTGGCGGTGACCTTTGTGATTTGACGTAAACCTAGGAACTTTTCATATACCCCAACCTAGAAATGAAGAGTTGGGACTGCGGTGAGGTGACTATGGGCTACTAGGTATTGTAGACTGAGAATTGAGTACTGAAGACTGTGGACTACTATAGGTATTGTAGACTGAGGACTGTGGACTACTAGGTATTGTAGACTGAAGACTGTGGACTACTATAGGTATTGTAGACTGAGGACTGTGGACTACTAGGTATTATTGTAGGCTGAGGACTAGGACTCCTAGGTATTGTAGACTGAGGAGTGAGGACTAGGACTAAGGCTTGACAAGTGCACTTGTTATCGTTACCACAGTGTGTTGTTACTTGCATTGCATAATAATGTACACATTTGCATAACATCTCTGCTGATTCAACAGCTAGATGTACAAAGTGTAAACAAACAGACAAAACAAATATGGAAACGAATGGAATACGTGCTTTTCCTCATAGTCCACCTCTTGCCCCAGTCTAGCCTAGTCGCATAACTTCGTTCAGTCTTGTTTGTATTCACATTCCACGTACCTATATATAATTAGGATGCAAGCCCAGTTTACTCATCACTCGTTCTCCTATCAAGTTATACACGTATTTCCAGCATGATTTACTTGTAATGAGTCAAGTACACATACACACATTTTGTTAACGGCACGTAACGGTAATCGTTACAATCTGGAGCAATATTGCAATCTACAAATAAATATAAAACTTGTTATCATCTATGCACCAAGCAACAAAACCCGTTGTAATTGTCAAATATATATTTTTTATTTTGCTATTTTATCACCCGCGGGAGACACTCCTGAAGAAAACTTATTTCGAAAAACTGTTTATACTACATTGTGCACAACAAAAGTTTTTTAAAACTATTATTAACATCAGAACACATACAGCATTGTGCCTTTTGGCGTGTTCAACAAACATAACGGTTGATTAACTGAAATTCTGTCGCCTAACGTCTCTTGCTTTATAACTATTCGATACGATGAGTGGTGATTGATGAGGGTGAAGGACAGGGTGAAGTTCAAATTAAACAGCTAAACTCTAAACACACTAACTTGATATTTTTCGTTCTGGTACAAAACAGGTAATCAAAAAATATATTTTTGGGCAAGAAGCCAAAACAATGCTAAATTCGGGAGTTGATAGGTCAGTACGTCTCGTCGTCAAGTAGTGTACCTGCCAACAATACAGTGTCTACGTACCAATTGTTCTCTGTGTTTGTTTGGCACTAAGATTCCGACTGTCAGAATACGACACTAAAAAAAATAATCATCACATCACAATCATAATGAGTTTTACTATCAGCTTGAGTGCAACCATATGCTACTCTTTAGAGGGGAACTAATGGTCAAGTAGTGAAGTACTATAATTATTACAGAACGAGTGAACTTTCAATGTGGTCCGTCAACTCGAACCCAACGTAGTTTACTGCTGGAACTGGAACTATTACGTATAGGCTACGTAACACTCACAAAACACAAGAGGCAGTATGCCCCACGTTCTTCACCTGTACGTACACCCTCGACCAGAAGTAAATCAAGGTGGATGCAACTCGACCCCTTGATTTACTAACGATCGATGGTGAATTGCCCGAGATATGTATCTCATTTTTATTTGTATTTGTTCTTACACTGGAAGTGTAAGGTCGGCCATTATAGAGTGCCTCAATAGGCGAGGACTCTCTTAATGCATAATACACAATTACAATGCAAAAATTACAATGCATACATGTATACTCGCGAGAACCTAACGCGGAAGGGCGCTGGTTTGATACCCGTCCAGAAATTCAAGGTGTGAATGCTATAGGATTTGTTACTACTAAATAGTCCTTGATGGACATTTTCTACCAACATCATCAAGGATTCGTACGTGGCTACATTAATTAATTTCATACTTTGGTAGCTACAAATCAGTTTTGCATTTTGTTTGTTTAGGTAATGAAAACGAGTTGCAGGCCTTTTTAGAGCTCTATTTGTCAAAAAGTCTTCCTTTTAGTAAATTTGTCTCGTTGTTTAGTCAACTTTTCTGGATATTCCAGACATCATACCTAGATCAATGTTAAATTAAGTGTTCATATGTTGAACTTGTCTCATCATAGAAAGCAGAAGAAATACAGTTACCTCCTAGGCAAACGTGTTTCAGTTACAAAGACAGAGACAATACCTATAAGGGCTGTGAAACATAATGAAGTAGGAAAGACATGTTGCCAACTAAGTCCATGTTCTCTGCAGTTGTCGTTGATTACTTTATAGCCTGGTATACATTGTTATTCAGATCACTAGGCGTCCCGAGGCACATAGTAGTATTACTATATCTTAGCATACATTGTTATTCAGATCACTAGGCGTCCCGAGGCACATAGTATATTACTATATCTTAGCATACATTATTATTCAGATCACTAGGCGTCCCGAGGCACAGATTAGTATTACTATATCTTAGCATACATTATTATTCAGATCACTAGGCGTCCCGAGGCACAGATTAGTATTACTATACCTTAGCATTCATTACATTGAAGGCAACACATCCCAACCGGTGGTCCGCGAGCCATGGCCGTATGGCTATACGATTTTGTAATTTTATTGATTGCCACGAATTTTACACAAAAGTATACACATTTTGAATTTTTTGTATAGAAAACGTTTAAATGAACCAATTTTTCAGCTTCGGCTTCAGGTTACACAATGTAGGTTATACTGGGTAAGAGAATAGTTGGAGGGAATTCAAGGACTATTTGCATTTTAAATGAAGATTCAATCCCATTCCTATAAGAATTGTCGACGGATGATGATGAATACTCATTGGCGTGGGAAAAATCTACAACACGGTAGTATGTTAATGCACGATCAATAGAAAACAAGGATTAATGATCGATTAATGGTTATGTAGCATTCTCCCTGAAACAACCTTTCAACCCCAGTCAACTGGATAAAAGTAAGAGCATCGGTATATATAGACCCTACTAAGATGTATTGATTAATAATTTGTTGCTTTACGTCTCTATTCTTGCAACATTGCTATTTGAGACGATGAGTGTTGATGAGGATGAAGGAAAATTACAAAAATCCATGTTTTAAGGGGCGGTTTTCGAAACCCCGCGCCCCGTTGGACCCAAAACGCTTGGGATGTTGTTCGTGTGAGCCCCAATCGTGTGAGCCAAAAAGGGCCGGTATAGTCCCCCCTTTGGGGATTCCGTGGGACCCTTTTTTCGAGCCCTCGGGGGTCCTGTCTAAACTCTTTCACTCCCCAAGCTAAGCGTTTACACCATTCACACAAAAATTAGGAAGTGTGCTTGCTGAACCTCGGGCTGCTTCTCTAGGCCCCCATCCGTGGGAACCAAAAAGTACCCATTAGGCTACACTGAACTCAAGGGGGGAAGTAGAAGGGGGGGGGAGGAACGCCCTAAGACACACAGCTATAGCAGCTACCAGACTGTTGGGGTGTTGACCCTATATCCTAGAGCCTCAGCGAGGTGCGGAAAGGTGGATGTTTGCACAGGATATTAGGCTTCATATTTCACCATAGACTGTCAAGCCCAAGAGGGGTCAAATCTAGGTAAACGGGGTTTAAACCCCGGTTCAAAGTTGACCCGGGCTCGGGATTTGTTAGGTTAAAGTCCGGGCTGGGCCCCGACAAAATTCCCAAAACATTAAAACGGATATCACTGTTTGGGAAAGGGGAAACCTCACAGAAACCCCCACAGGACTGTTTTTTGTATGACAAAAGGGGAAGGGGGGGTTTTAGATTTCCCCGGGGTCCTTCTAAAAAAAACCCAAAAGGGTTTTTTGGTTCTTTTTCCCCTAAAATTGTGGTAATTACCCCTGGTGTAAATACAGAATTAGAAAGGGGGTTTAAAAGTGTAAATTTCACGGGTGGACAAAAGACGATTTTTTTTTTAAATTTGGGACAGAAAATTTTCCGGGGTTATTTTGCCACTGCCATTCAATGAAAACACTTTCAAAGATATCTCACTCAATAACAAAAGTTTTGGGGCTTTTTCCCAAACTATTCAAATTCTATATTTTTTTTTTATTACCAGTTTTTTTTTTCTATTTATAAAACAATCGCAAATTATAACGGGTTCTTTTAAAATTGGGGCGCAAATTTCCCAATAGCCCAAAACCCTTTTACACCTCCCCCAAGAGGCAGGTGAAAAAAGTGTAAAATTTTGAAATTCCCCCCCTGGAAAAAAGAACATGTCTTAGGAAGAAATACTGTTAATTACGGGCGGGGGGGGGAAAAACAAAAGAACGCTTATTTCTTCAAAGGTGCCAAAAGGGTGTAAAAATTGGGGGAAAAAAGAACAGACCTAAAGAGCTTTAGGGGATTAGAGCAAAAGATTAGATTTTTCGGGTTATTTGGATCACTAGGGGTTTCCCTCTAATCAAACCTCTATAGCTTCCTTTTCCACCGTTTGTTTTACACTTTCTCCACAAGTGAGTTTTATTTTATATTTTAATAAAAAACCGTTTGAAAACGAAAAACGAGTTTGGGTTTTTGCGGTGTGCAGGGTTTTGTAACTATAGGTGAGTAAACCTCCACGGTAAAAAAATGAAAATTTATAATTGAACTGCATTTGGCAAAGCATGGGGTTTGGGGTTTTATACTATGTGCACTTATATTAAAAGAAAGCACAAAAATCGTTGCTTAAATTATGTTCGTGCCCTTTTATCAAAACCCCCTTTCCATAAAAAGTGTTTTTTCTCTCACGAAAAAAACCCCACCTCTGATAATTATGAAAATAAACGGCCCATCACCCATAATACAATAATTGTTTTGTCAGTTTGCTTTTGAAACAATTAAAGTCACAAGAGTTCATGAACAATTATTATTGAAGGTGTCAATCTCTGATGTAAGGTCGTAGTCGTCTATGAAATTACAGGGGGCGGGGGGTTTTTTGAATCAAATGCCGAGCCAGCTCTTTCCTGGTCATATGTTCGGGCTAGGTGAAGGTCCCCTCACTTTTTTCCCTTGGCACCCTAGCTCGCATTGTTTATAACAAAACTTTTACACGTATCTCATAAAAACCCGTAAGGTGAAAACCATCCGATCATTTTTTTTTAAATTGGGGGTTTTGGTGTATGCGATGGTGCCAGTTTTAAATAACTAAAGAAGAACACAAAATATTGTATGAAAAAGAAAGTGATCGAATTACTAAGAGAAAGGCACTATAAGTTATTTTTCACTAACTTAAAGTAGGGCTATACGTATTAAATTTTTAACCTCTTTTATTTTACCAAAAACATATTTTTAGTTTCTGAAAAAAGATAGTGTGCTGTAAAATTTAAAATTTAAACTAGAAATTTTTTCCCCTCTTCGTTTTTTGCTTACTGCAAAGTCTTTAGTATGAAAATTTTTCAAGGTTTTGGGGAAGGGGGGGGGGGGGGGGGGGGGGGGGGGGGGGGGGGGGGGGGGGGGGGGGGTTTACCCGCCCGAAAATCCCATCACCACCTTCTCTTTGGATGGATGACTATAAACACATACAAGATACAACATTTTTTCGCGCATATATTGCTTAAGGCAAATTACAATAAAGGAAACAATAACAATACTAAATGTGTATAATGTATATTCATTTTCAGAAGTATAGTATCAACAGTATCAATATCAATGTCAATATCATGTTTTTGAGTTGGGAGTGAAAAAAACGTTTTTTTTTCGAAACTCCGGGAATGTTTTCAGTGGAGTTGGAAGGGCTTTTTCCACCCCATGCACTTTTTATATTTTCTTGACTTGGCGATTTTGGAAAAAGGGAAAAGGTTTTTGGGAAAGGGCCCCTCATCGCATCCCAAAGCCCAATATTTTTTACGCAAGAGAGAGGGGAAAACACTGGAAGTGTTGAATACACTGTGAAAACCCATGTTTTTAATTTAAAACTTTGGATTCCTACCCATCCAGAGACCATAAAACCCAAACCCTTTAAATTTCAGATCGATATTTCATTCTGATGCTACAACTTACGTCATTCAGAATGTATTTAAAATATTGATACACATGTATTTTTATTGACTTAAAATGGCAGGAATACAAAACTAGGTATATCAGTACCTAACTAAAATAATTCACATGTACAACTAACATATTTAGTGAAAATTTTTGTTTACTCAAAATTATAAATTGCCGTATAATTCATGAATTTAATTTACACGATAAAGTCACTTGTTGGATGTCATACTTATATTCGGTTGTATTTATCAGGAACTTGAAATAAGTACCCCCCCCCCCTTTCCCTTTCCAAACTTATTTTTTCTGAGTCAACTACAGCTGATGCGAAACGCCATGTTGATTGCAGAAGTGATTGAGGTTCGGGTGGGAAAGTCAAATGCTGTATTTATAAAAAGCGCAAAGAGGGCTCAATTTCCCCGACTGCGAAAATATCGATTTTTCCCTTTTTTGTTTTTTGCGGGGGGTTCCCTGAACCCGGTTTACCAATGAATAAAAATAAGCACATTTTTGATTTCCCTCAAACATGAATATAATGTTCCGTTGAGTTCATTTGAAAGAGTTTATTTAAAAACTTCAAATTTAAATAATGGGGAAAACAAAATAAAAAAAAATACTGTTTACAAATTTTTGAAAAGTGCTTATTTTTACGTCCCCCATTTATTTGGTATGAAAAAAACTTCTTCCCTTTTTGCGGGAAAATTAAAACCCTAAACTTTCCCTTTTTACACGAGTGAACACACTTTTTATTAATCTTCGACACGAAATTTTTTGAACTAAATAAATTGTCAAATATTTGATGAGATTGGTGAAGCTGCTTCGGGTTTGCAAAATATTTTTTTTTTAACAAATCGGAAATAAAGTTCCGGATAAATAGTTTTTCCAAGGGGTTTTCCCTATTTTTTTAAAGGGGGCAAATTCAAGAGTTTAAACCCTATCTTAAAAAAATTGCCCTTGTCACTCCCTACATAACTACCACAACTCCAAAATATCTTCTTTGACACCAAAGATATAGGGTAGATTTCCCACGAGAAATTAAAAATAAAACTATCACAATATTTCACTTTGTTATATTATTGGATTTTGTAATCAGATAAAGAAGTGAGCAAAAGAATTTCAGTTTATAAAGTTAGTTTCTTTTATTTGTATTTTTTTTTTTTTTTTATTTTTTAAAAGGTTTTACTCGTGAATAAATAAATAAACGTTTTTCAAAAAAGAAAATTTACAATCTGAACATTTTCTCGAACATCTAACTGAAATTAGATCCAGACAGAATGAGTCTCGTTCTACCCAGTTAGAACCTTGTCAGACAGATTGAATCTCGGTCTTATTTGCGCGGGGCCCAATAAATTTCAAGCAGACTTGTTTAGTGAACTATAGAAGGAAACTCCCCAACCATTTCAAAAAACGGGCACAAAAAACCAATCTACTGGTTCATGGAGCGCTATAATAGTGAGACCACGCCCAAACGTTATAAAACGTTGTGAATACAGCTCCATTGTGTAATAGACAGTAATTTCAAATCTATAGTTAGACCACGTTGTGATATTTTAAATTTACATTGAACGTAATTATGTCAGTGTTGTAAATGCACATTATCCTTAGAGGTTAGTTAAAATGACATTTTGTGCTATTATGTTAGATGTATAACAAAATAAAACTAGGGAAACCCCAAAAAGCCCGTTTTTAAGACGAGTGAGTGACCCTGTGTTGATACCCCTAACATTTCTTTTTTCCCCTTACCTTGGGCCCTCCCTAAAAGCCAAATCATAGGCAAACAGGGGAGCATTTTGGGCCAAAACTAGGGCCCAAAAAATTTTTACACAACCCCCCGGACCAAAAATCTACCTTTAAAACCCAAAAGACCCGGCATTTCACAGGGGAATTTCAGTTGAAGCCTGCCAAAAACAGCAACCTCCGGCCGTGATTTTCCACCAATATTCTTTATTTTAATAACGAATTAATTATCAAACTTAAATCCCAAATGCCCCCGGGGTCCCCAACCACATGAATCGCTCCCCTCGTATATCTACGACTTTGGCGTTTCCCTAGTCGGGGGGGGCTAAAGCGCCCTTTTTACCGAAATGTGGGAGACTTTGGGTTTTAAATTTCCCCGGGTCGGGAAAGTTTTTTGTAATTTCAGTTTGTTTTAAAAAAAAATTTTAAATTTTTGAAATGCATTAACGTTTTTGTAGTCCATCATCTGTGGAAAATGGGGGCCTACTTTGGAAAAACATAGCCAGTACGAAATACTTTGAAAATTTTGGGAAAAGGTTTCTAAATCTAAGGAAACCGGAATCTGGGGGTCCCCTTGACGTCCAACATTCGACAGACCTTGCGGGCACGGAAATTACAGGGCCGGGCGAAAAACAAAAAAAAAATTTTATATTTTCAAAATCAAAAACATTGTCGTTAAAAAAATTTCAAAACATTGGAAGTCTTTTTTCGTTTATTTTTCCCTTTTTAAACGTCCACACCCCACACACCAGGGCCGCACGCAGAAAAAAAATTGGGGGCCTTTTAAAGGGCGAATGGAAATCCTACTTCGCTACGCTCCTCTTTCCCAATAATCTTTTAAAAACCCTAAAAGCGCTATAGTTATGTTACAAAAAAAATCCCATCCAATTTTAATTTTAATTTATACTTTCCCTTTAAAATTCTTGTATCAAAATGTTAGTTCTGTCGATTAATTAATTTTGTGATATTTTAATTTTAAATTGAACATAATTATGTCAGTGTTGTAAATGTACATTATTCTTAGAGGTAAGAAAAGATGACATTTTGTGCTATTATGATTGTGTTATTGATGTATAACAAAATAATTAATTTTTTTGAAAACATTACAAAGCGTTATTTATGTTACTAAAATCCCATCCCAAGTTTTAATTAATTTCATACAGTTCATTAAATTCTTGTATCAAAATGTTAGTTCAGTCGATTCGTTAATTGTAGAAGGAAACCCTCATATCAAGCTTTGCATTATTCATTGATGATTGCAATTGCTAGATGCACTTTACAATTACCTAGGATTTGTTGCTACAAGTTTTACTTTTTATCGGGGAAATGTATTCGGATACTTTTTTTCCCCGCCTTCATTTACACAAAGGGTGTTCTTGCAATTTTTTTCTTTCATTGAATTGTGCTTTTTTAAATTACCGGGTCGAAAGCATAACAAGAACATGATAATAAAAAGCCCAGGGTTTGAAAAAGGGGTGACGTGGTTTTTCATTCCTTCATACAAGAGGAAACCCGTTTCTTGTCACACCCAATGGATCCGGGGCCCCAGATACGAAAAACAATCCCAAATAAAGGATTGTTTTAATTAAAAAACCTAAACAATCTGATCATGACACTGCCCACTAACTTTTAAAAGGTTTGGGATTTAAAAGAGCAAATAATAGACCTCTGTCAAGGTGGAGAAGTTTGACTGCTCCAACGAATCAAAACCTTGGAAAATGAAATCTGTAAAACCCACGATCAACTTCACAAATATAAATTTTTTTTCAGAGTGTTTTTTTCAATTTTTTAGTCCCCATTTTTTTAAAAAAATTATTTTTTTTCAGTCCATTTTTACGTCACGGCCCGGAAATGGGAAATTGATATATTAAAGGAACTTCATTTCTATGAAGCATACGTTACACGCGTTTTTAGTTTTAAATTGGTTTTCATCAATTTTGGTGGGAAGTATAGTGAATTTTTTTTTGGGCATCTGATTTCAATATGTGTCTCGAGGTCATTAGGTTTTGAATTAATTGGGTTTAACGGCGAGTCATCCATTAGGTATAATTATGCGTCACACTAGTTTAGGGAATATGGGGAGAAAAGGAGGTTTTCACGTTGTGGTTGTCATCGTCTTTCTCATTGTTCGTGTTGTCGTCGTCGTCGTTGTCGTCGGGGAGGTCGTCAAGGGGAGGAGAGGAGTCCCCGACGACGACAGCTGGGCGCGCCCCCCAATTTTTTGGGGGAGAAATAATTTTAGCTGATTTTTTGCGAAAATGGATTTGGGTCTTTTTTTTTTTTGGGGGGGGGGGCTTTGTACATCAGCAGAGCCATGCTCGGGGCCAAATTCAAACCCTAGGCCCAGACGTTAGCCCCCGCTGGGGAAAATTTTATTTTTTTTTCCGAAAAAACGTTTTTTTTAAAATTAGGGCCCGTCAGACACAATCAACAGATTATTTATTTAACCCAAACTCTTCTTCACTGGTTGAAATGATTTAAGTTTAACATTTATTTGGACAAACTAAATAGTGTGTGATTTTTATAAATATCATTGCAACGTCGAAATACATTGATTTGTTAATAATATATTATATAGCTAGTCCAAATAAATGTTAACTTAACTCAACAGATTACTTACGTTGGAAAGTCACCAAATGGATTATTGTTAACCCAAATATTGTTTCGAGTGATCCACAGATATTCGTCAATTCAACTTCAACAACAACGATTGTTTTATTTTCTGATTTATTTGGGGTCCGAGTACAAAAATACGGGGATTTTAAAAAGGAAGCGTTAAGTCCATGGCGTCTGATGTTTTTTCCCCTGTTTTGCTGAAATGATTAAGGGAAGCTGTTTGGGGGGATTTCACTCTTTTTCACCCAAACTTTTAATGTAGGGGGGCCCTTCCCTCGTTGTACGGAACACTAAAGGTTGAACGAAGTGTATTTAGAGTCCCTGGCGCCCAAAAGGGGTTTGCCCCCGTAGCTGAAAGTATTTCGGGAGCCGCTCTTGCTTCATCAGGCGTGTAGTGTGGTGGGGGCTGCCTCGTTGTACGTGAACACGTGAAGGTTTCCCCCAAAGGCGTTAGGTCCCTGGCGTCTAAAGTTTTTTCCCCCCGTATTTTAGAGTATTTGGGGGCCGCCTTGTTTCGCCCAAGGCGTGTAGTGTGGTGGGGGCTGCCTCGTTGTACGTGAACACGTGAAGGTTGAACGTAGCGTTAGAGTCCCTGGCGTCTGAAGTGTTGTCCCCGTAGCTGAAGTTTTTTCCCGGGAGCCGCCCCCTTCCCTTCGTCGGGCCGTTTTCGTGGTGGGGGCTCCTCGTTGTACGGGGAACCCCTTGAAGGTTGAACGTGGCTTTAAAGAGCCCCGGGGCGTCTGAAGGGGTTGTCCCTTGAAAGCGGGAGTATTCGGGAGCCGTTTCTTGCTTCACACGTGTACCCTTGGTGGGGACTGCCTCTTTTGTACTTGAAAAACATGAAGGTTTAAAACCGGGGGCGTTAAAACCCCCTTTGGCCCCTAAAAATGTTTTCCCCACCCTGAAAAGAAATTTGGGGAGGCCGCTCTTTGGTTGGGCCCAAGGCGTGAAACCCGTGGGGGGGGGCTCCCTCGTTGTACGTGAAAAAGGGGAATTTTGACGGGGCTTTTAAGCCCCTGGCGCCCTGAAGTTTTGTCCCCGTAGCTGGAGTATTTGGGGGGGAGCCGCTTTTGCTTCCGTCAGGCTTGTAGCGTGGTGGGGCTGCCTCTTTTGTACGTAAACACTAAAGGGTTTAACGTGGCGTTAGAATCCCGGGCGCTAAAGTTTTTGTCCTTGTGGGGGGAAGTATTTCGGGAGCCGTCTTTCCCTTCGCCCCAAGGCGTGTAGCTTGGTGGGGCTGCCTCGTTGTTCGTGAACACGTGAAGGTTGAACGGGGCTTTTGAGCCCCTGGCGCCCTAAAGGGGTTTTGTCCCCGTAGCTAAAGAGTGATCCGGGGAGACGGGGTGTCTGTAAAAAATGAAAGTAAGACGAGGACTGCTCTTTGTCGCACAACCTGGGAAAGAGAGAGATGAACGTCAGGACCTTGTCGGGACTCGGACACACCACCAAGCTAAAAAACCCAAATAGGGGAAAGCCTCCAGGGCGAGTTCTACATGGAAAAAAAGAAAAAAATTTTAGGTGCCATGGCTTCTCAGAACCGTCCCAAACCGGAAAGGTGTAAACCTATCATATTGAAAAACCTAATCCCTAAAAAAATTTAAAAAAAAAAATATTATTTAGAGTCTACCCACTCAGTTTATAAGGATTTTCAGTGGGGTTTTTTAATTTTTAATTTTTTTTAAAAAACAAAAAAACCAAGCCAACCCTGCGGGCCCCGACGAAAATCAAACCGAGTGGGCGAAAACCCAAACCCAAAAATCGATTTTTTTAATAGGAAATATGGGCAATCAGGGGTATGGACATGCAAACACCCGCGAATAAACCCCAGAATAAACAAGGCCGTTTCAAAAACAACTCTAATTTTTTATTATGTGCTTCGTTTCTGGGCGGCTCCAAATTCCCTTTTTCCCAAACCCCAAAGAACAAAAACTGTGGACTTAAGTCAATTCGAAGTTAAAAAACTTCTGACTTTAGCGGGGAATCAAACCCCCGGGCCCCTTCTGTTTTTGGGAAAGGCAGATAGGGCTAACCAAAAACCAACGACCACACAACAAACCAACGACCCACACACAGACCAACGAGCCCAAAAACAAACCAACGAGCCCACTCACACAATGAGGAAAACATTTGATTTTCAGCGAAACCCAGTGACACCCTTATCGCAAGAAAAACTTTTGGGGCTTTATATGCCAAAAGTCGTGACGAACTGCGTCTCCCACACAGTCCGCCGACAGGAAACGATCCTGACAAAAATTAAAAAATACCCCCCTTGGTTTTTTGGGGGGTCCATTTTAGAAAGGGTTTGCAGTTTCAGTTGCTTTTTTTCCCCCCCAATTTTTCCCCAAACGGGGTTTATTCCCAACTTCCCATATTTTTTTTATAGTATATGTATTAGCCCTTTTGGTTCATATATTCTTGAGTTGAACTTTTGGGTTTGGGGCGTGGAAATTAAAATAAAAAAATTATGCAAAAATTAAACAAGAAAAAACATATGTTTAATTAAAAAAAAATTTTACTTTAATTGGGCGTATCATTAAAATTCGGGGAGTAACCATTGTTTAATTTAGTTTTTGATTTTGAAAAACCAATTTGATCCCCCCCCATAAAAAAAAACTCTTTCCACGAAAAACAATTTCTTTTTTTCCCTATGATTTTTTTTTTTTTTTATTTTCTGATGTTATGGATTTTGAAAAGGAAAGGGTGCCCGATACCGCGTAAGCCCTTTCTGTCGCATAGGAAATTGCTTTTTAATGCCCTTTTAAAATATTCTTTTTCCCTTTAAGGGTTAATATTAAAAATTAAAAAAATTATTCCCGGTAATTTTAATTTAAGAGTTTGTGAATATATTTTTATTACTTCCTAAATAATATTTTTTTTTACCAGTACTAAATTTAGACATAACACTTTGACCTTTTTTTTTAAAATTTAAAAAAAAAAATAAAAGGGGGGGTGTATAAATAACAATATTTTTTTCGGAAATAGTTCTTTCATAAGTGCTTACATTTTTCCTTGATTGAAGTCCCGGGCTGCAGTATTTTTCAAGAGGGGAATTTGGGAAGTGTTTGCTGTTTTTTTAAATTTTGGCTGCTAATAGTAGTAAAAAGAGTTGTTGGAACGGGACCAATTGCATTATTGAAAACCAAAGTAAATGCCCAAAAATTACGGCTGATATACGACGAGATTAGCAACTTTGCATTTTGGAAGTGAAATGGTTTTTTCCATTGGCCGCACTCAGTTCGCACTAGTGCCCCTATTGCTCCCCTGGATTGCCACTTGTTTTTTTCCATTTTTTTCATTTTTGTAAAAAATTATTCAAGTGGGGTTGACAAAAACCCACATCTCTGCACTCGCCGAGGCATGCCAATGGAAAACCCCATAAAAAAAACCCAAAGGGGGAAGAATTGGGGAAATTTTGCTTTTTTTTTGGAAGCTTTTTGGAAAGGTGCTTTTTTCCCCCGGGTGGGTTGGGTTGGCAACACTTTTCCCCGTTTGAACTGGGGGCAAAGGGGTGGGGGTGGCGTTCCTTTAAAGGAAAAGGCACTTTCCCTGTTAGGAAGTTTAACCAAAAAAAGCCAAAAATTTTTTATGGAAAATTTTGGGGCCCCGAGGGGAAAATTTTTAAACGGGCCCCCCCTTTTAGGGGGTACCCTTATTTTTTGTGTAAAGGGGCATTAAAATAAAAAAAAACCCCAAATTTTTTTTTTTAGCGTTTAAAAAAAAGGGGCCGCCGGGGAACGGGAAAAATTTTTAATAAATTGGAAAGCCCCCCCTAAACCGCCAACGGCATAAAACCCCCTTTGGGTTTTTTTTAAAAAAATTTAAAAAACAAAAAAACAAATAAATGGGAAAAAGGTTTGGGTTTGTTTTTCCCCTTAAAATTTAATTAAAAAATTTGCCCCGGGGAAGGGAAAAATTACTTTACTTTTGAATTTAAAAAGTTGTCCCTACCTTAACGAGGTTTTAGGGGGATTATAAAAATTTTTGGGTTTAAATTTATTCTTAACCAAAAAAAACCCTTAAAAAAGAAACCCAAATCAATGGGGAACAAAAAGAAAACCGGAAACCTTGTTTTTTCCCCATCTTTTTTTTTTTTAATTTCTCCGGGGCCAAACTTAATTTAAAAAATTTTAAGTTCCTTACCAACAGGAGAAAAATTAAATTATAAAAATCTTTAAATTTGGTGTTTTTCCTCTTTTGTCTTACAAACCCGGTCCCGTAAAAAATACAAATTAAGCTTTTTCGGAAAAAACAATTTTCCAAGAAGGATTTGGAACCGGGGATCTTGTTGGGGGCTTCTCAAAAAACCAAAAGCTAAAAAGAAAATTTTTAATTTTGCCTCCGGACGCAAATTTAAATTTTAATCCCCTTACACTTTTTTAAACGTGCTTGGGCTCAAAACCGGATACCAAAAACCCAAATATTTTTAATAAAAAGGTTGTTTATGGAATTTAAAATATTTAAGGTTTTGAAACCGGCTTCTGTTAGGGCATTTTTTTAAAACAGTATGAAAGTTAAAATTTAAAATTTTTATTTTTGGTTTTTGGGGTTTCAAGGGTTTTTTATTTTCCAATCCCCGTTACACTTTTTTAAAAACCTTTTAAAATACCCGTCGGGGGTCGGGTACCCCATTAAAACCAAACAGGTCCCCATTTTTTTCCCGGATTTTAGGAAAAAACCTGAAAATTTTTAATTTTGGTGAACCGGGGGGGGGGGGGGGGGGGGGGGGGGGGGGGGAGGGGGGGGGGGGGGGGGGGGGGGGGGGGGGGGGGGGGGGGGGGGGGGGGGTGGGGGGGGGGGGGGGGGGGGGGGGGGGGGGCAAAAATTTTTGAGAATTAAATGTGCCCGGTACAACACCTTTAAATTAATGAAATAACAAGCGAGTAATTTTAAGATAGCTTTTCAAAAAACCCCGGCACCTCCCCCAAAAAATGTCAAAACACGACGAATTTTTAAACTTTTTTTGCCCCCCCCCTTTTTTGCGATCTGTTAAATTAAAGACTTCGTTTCCCTTTTTAAAGGGTACCCCCGAAACCCGTGCCTTTTTAACAAAAATTTTACATGGATTTTTGTAGTAAGGGTATAATAAACTTATTTGTAGCTTATTTCCTATTTTGGGTTTCCAGGTGAACTAACCCTTTGGGGAAAAAGTAAAACCTTGAACATTTTGCGGGTTTTTAAGGAATAGGATTAAAAAGGGGAAAGAAAGAGTATTTAAAAGGGTCCGCCCATAAACAGTACCCCCTCTGGATGGCTAAAGACCGGATAGGGGTCCTTTTTCGCACCCTCCCCTAAAAATCCCCATCCCCCTGCTGTCCCTCTGAGCACGCGAGATCTCCGTCAGCTGCAAGAAAATCTTCTCCCCCGGGGTTTCCCTAAAGGTCAACTCGCAGGGGCCCGAGGAGTTTCGGGGCCCGAGGTTGAAAGAAGAAAAACTCCCCCCGGCCCTTGTTGATCGTAAACAACCTGGGTGCAGTTCTCAGTTTTGCAGTGGAACCCGGTCGAGAATCGACGGAGATCGAGTGGGGCCCGTGAAAGGGCGGGGGCCGAAAGTAAAGGACAAAATCGGGGGGTAGTTTCGATTTGGGGACCAAAATTTGATAATTCCAAAAGACAAAAGGTGTCGGCGAGATTGATAATGTGGGTAAAGGGGTCGAGGAAGAAGTGCGACGAAATAATCTTTTTAAATTGTTAAAAATGACGGGGAATTTTTCTGGCGTTTCCCAAAAGGGAAGAGGTGTTTGTCAATTTTTGTTGTGGTTGTTGCTGATTTTGGGGAAATTACAGTCGATGTTTTTTGATGTTAAATACGGTTGCCTTTTTTAGGGGTTTTGTTTATTCTGTTTTGGGTTAGTGACAGTTTCCCGGGAAAAAGATGATAACGCCCTTAAAGATAATGTTGATGATGAGGGAGGGGAATGTCTGTTCTGACTTTTGACGTCAATTTATTGTAAAGACGGCGATTTTGTTGGGGGGGTACTGTCGTTGATGGGGGGGTTTGAAGGTAGGGTTTTGCTTTAGTAATGGGTGCTGGTTTTTACTAAATTGATGGTGCTGTTTCTGGAGCAAATTGGGTGGTAAAGGGAATTTTGGTTCTGTTACGGGGAATCGATGGTTTTTGTAGATGATGTGCCCCATCTGATTCGATGGTAAAGGGGTTTTTCCCCCCTTCCTCTGTCTTTGGGAGGGCATCCAGGCTGCCCTCGGTACAAAGTTTTCCAGGGGTGGCCCCCTCGAAAAAGAAAACGGCCCGTTTCGGTTTCCATCCTGAAAAATCTTTCCGGGGGTCGTAACTATCAGCGCGTTTGGGGTTTTTTTCCTATTCCATTTAACCCGGCGAACCGTGGGGGAAATGGGTTTCAAAGATTTGGTTTGTGCCCTATTTTAGCCCAAAACTGCGACATCACGGGAAGATACGACAAAACGTAAAGTTTGACGAGCGGGTGTGGAGAGGATCGGTCCCATCATCGAAGATAAAACCCAGAGAGATGTTGGTGGTGCCCGGGTTTTGGTTTCGTCACCATCAGATACGAAGACGTTGTTCTGGTGTCGTTTCCTTGAAACTTTTTGACGTTCCCTCGTACCGGGGAAGTCATTCACTACTCACTTTTTATCACTTGTGTTTAAATTTCCCGGTGTTGTCCCTAAAAACCCCCACCTTTTCCCCAAACCCAAAAATTCGGCCCTCTGGTTTAAAATGTTTATTATTCGGAAACGAAATGCCCCCCTCATTGGCGCCCAACCATTGCGATGTAATAAACCCACTAACGTGAAGACCCCAGGAGCAAGGCACTGGGGTCAATGGAAACTATGTTGGGTCGTTTTTACGCCAGCGGTATGCCGGCAAACATGGGGGAAAACTGACTAGCTTGACGAGGTGGGTTTCCCAAAACCCAAACTTTTTTGTTTCTTCAGGTGTTGAGGGGGATGCGGGCGCTGAAATTTAAGACTAACTCAGGTTGGGCCCCCCTTAAGAGTCGGTGTGTGGAGAAATCTTTTGACCTACCCAGATTTTTTGGTGGAAAAAAACTACAAAGACACGCAATAGGGGGTTAGACCTTCTCATACTTTTTGGCGAAAAATTCCCTATTGTTGAATTTTCATTTCCCCCAAGGGAAAGAACATGGGAAATATGGGAAATTAATTATAAGATATTATGGGTAAAATTAAAAGAAAACCCAAAAAAGGGTTTTTGCCATAAAACCACGAGTGTTAATTCCCACCATTAAAGGAAATTAAAATTTACACAAATATACCAAAAGTAGAAATTACAATAATTAAATTTGGGAAAATAAAAGCTGTTTTTTAAATGACAGTCAAAACAAAGAAATCCCAAAATATTTAAAAGATTTTTAAAGGATGGTTAAAAAATGAATATTTCAAAAATAGTACATCACAAATATTTTAACCCTTCCTGTGATATTTTTAAAATCATATTTTGGGGTTCGCATTATATGATTTTGGATAAGGGTGCGATGAGACTGCACCCCCACCCACCCAATAAAATTTTCCGTTTTTCGCTGAGCCCTATTTGTTTGATTTATGTAAATTAAAAGGGTTTTTTAAAAGAGAAAGCATTAGCACAAAGCGAAATTTAAACATAAAAAAATCAATTCAAATCTAAAAAAGAACATGAGGACGGTTATAAAATTTTTACGCAAATGAGACGTTTGGGTTTTAAAACCCCAAAGCATAGACAGGTTTTAGGCGCGGCTGCAGAGGGTTTGAAATAAAATAACAAGCTCTACAGTTTTTGATCAAATAATTATGGAAAAAAATTTAAATATCTTTAAAAAAAATTTTGAACACATCGCATTTTTCTAAATTTTTTTTTTTGGTCGGTTATTTTTTCGGAAAAATGATAACTTTTGGGGAAATTGAAGGGTGCACTTTTCTGCCTTTTAAATTTAAATAATATCCATGTTTTATGACGCGAAAGTATTTATTTTAAATAAAAAAAGAAAACCCGGGGGGTTTAAAGTTGATCTTATTTGAAACCCTAATTATGGAAATAAATTTTTAAAAATTTCCCTCATAAAGCTACACAAAAAGGCACGGGGGGAAATTTCGCCTAAAATGGGGATTGTGGCTGCACGGATTCCGCGTCGTGCGTTTTGGAAATTTTGTATGTACGAAAGACGATAACGGCAGCTCGGCCCATAAAGAAAGGCCCCCGCCCCAAGGAAAAAAAACCTTAAAAAGATGGACGGGCCTTTTTAAATTTTTTGTCATGCGTAAAAACAGAAAATTTTTCATTACGCCCCATAAACCCAAAAAGAAACCATCCCGGGCCTAGGCCCCCGAGATGAAAAAATTTTTTATAATACAAAAGTGTAAGCTTCAAGTTACCTTAGGCCCATATGCTAGAAATATGAATCCCAAAAACCCCTCACGTTTGACCCCTCCTAGGCCTCTCCTAGCCAGCCCTAGGCCTGCACGACCCTGGTTTTGACACTCCCGCACAATAACTAGTTTTTATTACAGAAAGCCTAATGTAGTTGAAAAATAGTAGGGGGTGAAAGGGCCCCAGGCTATACAAAAATTTTTCGGAAACAAAACCCTTTTTTTTTTTTTTTTCCAAAAGCTCCTGTCATTTTGATAAAAAAGTTTAAAAAAAAAGGCGGTTTTAAAATTTTTAGTGTTCTTTGATAATTTGCTGATTTGAGGGGTGTTTGGGAAAGCATGGGAAAGGTGGAAAATATCAATTGTTGTGTTTTTTTGCTGCAAATTGGGAAATTTTTTTTTTTATTTTTATTTGATTGGGTGCGAAAAACACTTGGGGTTTTTTTTTGTACGTTGGGGGATTGCAATTTTAAATATTTAGTGGGTTTTATGTACGTAAATGTAAAGTAAAAGTGATTTTTAAAAACCCCGTTCAAAAAACTGGGTTTTTAAATCTTCAAATTCCAAAAAAACTAATTCGATTTTCAAGGGTTTTTTTTATTTTTTAAAAGTCTCAGTATATTCACAAATATATTTTTTTTGGGTAAAACTGATTCTGCGTGTGCGCCCCATCCTTCTCGGGCTGCGTAGGGGACCTTTTTTGTCGTCTCACAAGGGCAATGTTGCTTTGCGAGACATGATTTTTGTTTTTACATTCACCCTTGGGGGTATTTTTTACCCCTGCATGTACTATACTCGGGATCTTTCACTCCAAGATGAGAGTGGCGGGTATTTTTTTTTTTCAATTTTGTTACCATACTTTTGAAAACCCTTTTGGTTGCATGTTTTTGCCTTTGTGGCTAATGGCTATCCCAAACAACACAAAATGTTTCACTGTTTAAAAAGTGAAACTTCATTTGCTTTTCTATGCTTTCCTAAACAAAAAAACAAAAAAGTAAATTGGGAAAGTGGGGCTATGTAATTTCTAAACACCCGGGTTTTTAAATGTTTGACAGCTGCAGTGTATGTAAGCTAGTTTTTTACAAAAATCTTTAAAATTCTTGGGATAGGGATTGTTTTTTTGCATCAAACGCTCAGGAAACGTCCATCAGGTTTTGGATGGCGAAGGGGGGGGGGACCCTTTAATTTTCACTGGGCCCCCAAAAAAAATAAACTCGGTGTTTTTTATTTTTTTGTTTTTTTGTCTGTTTGTTAGCTAAATACCCGGCAAAAGGGATAACCGATCTTGATGAAAATTGGAAGGGACCTTTGAAATCTCTTAAACCCTTTGAGGGGTTTTTTTTTTTTGGGCACAATCGAAAAATATTTCTCATGAAAATCGTACTTTTTTATTTTTTTTCGATTTTTTGTGCGAATTTTTTGTGACATTTGGTCCCCATTCTGACCCAAAAGGGGAGGGCTACAAAGCAGACAAGATGTATGCAACTGTTTTAAAACCGTGCTGAAAGGGAAAAATTTTATGAGGAAACTTGTGTGCATGGTAATGAAAAAAGGGATTGGGGGGATTGGGCAATTCCGAAAATCTTTGCTATACAACCTAGAGTTGTGGGGGGGTTTTAAACCCCTCTTTTAGTATTTGTTTTAGGGTTGTGGGAAGACATAACACACATTTTTGGGGCCCGTGGGTTTGGAAAGGGAAACCTTTACTTTTTTTAAAAATAGTACTCTCAGTCCAAATGTTTAAAAATTCACATTCCTATCCTCATCCGATTCAGAACACACGTTCAAAAATTATTTTTAAAATATACTCTGCCCTCCAAAAAAAATGTAAAAATTTTAGTCAAAAGTAAAATCAAAAACCCCAAAATTTAAGTAAACTATTGGGTTATTAGGGCCCCACTAAAATGGATCCTTTAAAAATTATTAAATTGTGAAAAAGAGGAAAAGGGGTATCTAAAACTGCGTTTTTAATTACTAAAAAAACTCAGTTTGGGGAAAGTTTTGCAAAAATTTTGTTTAACCCATTTGTGAATGTTATTAAAATTATGTAAATTTTTGTTTGACAAAATTGGGGTTTAGCAAGCGAAGATTCAATTTTTCCCGACCCCCCCAAAAAATTTGGGTCGGGGGTTTTTTTTTTTTTTTTTTTTTTTTTTTGTTTGTTTTTTCCCCGTTCCCGTTTTGTTAACTCTCTACCAGGGAAACGGCATTCCCATTTTTAAAAAAAATTTTTCATGACCCCTTTGAAAACTTCCCGAAAATTAGAGGTGTATTGTTTTTTGGGGACAATCGAAGAAAATTTCTCATAATTTCGTACTTTTAAAAGATTTTTTTTTTGATTTTTTGGGGCATATTTTCGTGACATTTGGGGCCCAAATTTTGGGCCAAAAGGGGGGGGCTACAAGTTAAAAATTTTCATGGACATTAAGGTTTTTGGTGAGGGAGTATTTTGTAAGAAAGTTGAAAAAGTTTTGCCCGAATTCATAGAAATAAAACTTTTTTATAAAAAGTTTTTTGATTTTTTTTGGGGTATTTTTTGGGGGCCCTTTGGGCCAAATTTTGGCCAAAGGGTGGGGGTAAAAACGTTTATATTAAACATGGACATTAAGGTTATAATGATGTAGTACCTTTTTTTAAAAAAAAGTTGAAAAAATTTGCCAGAATTTCCCGAAAAAAGCTTTTAATATAAGTTTTTTACGGTAAATAATACCCCCCTTTACAGGGGAAACAAAAAAAACTTGACACAATGACCCACAATCGTAGGCAGCAAAACCCAAAACACTTGCAAAAGTAAAGATTTTCCCTCGCAAACTAAAAAATTTTTAAAAAACTCATCCATCAACACGGCGGGACCCTTTGCGTTTTTCCCAGTTTCTTAGGGATACACCGACAGTGTAGGTTTTGTGCGCTCGACTCTGATTCGGAGGTCCCGGGAAAGAAACCCCGTCGAGCCCCGGGAAAACCTAAATGAAGGTTAAATTTTCCGGGGGGTTTTTTCCCCAGTCGGGTTTAAACGAATGCAAGGAAATTGATTTCTCTTAAATGGCCCCCCGGGGGCCCCTTTAATAACCCTTGTCACTTGAAAAGGGGGCCCCCCTTAATTTTGATGGGGTATATAATACCCTAAAAGCGGGCCTCCTACAAAAAAAGTATTTATTTTTATAGGGGGCATGTTCCCAAAATTTTTAATGTTGGCATGTTTTTCAATCTACTATTTTAGCGTTCCCCGAGAAAAGGGAAAACCCATGTATGTACCAAAACCCCATTTTTTTTCATTCACCTCTATTTTAACTATAATCAGCAATTACCCTGGTTTTGTATTCGAAAAGGTTTACATCCCCTCCTTCGATTGGGAGGGAGCTTTCCCCTGCTTATCTCCCTCTTTCTATATCCCCTCTTATTCTTCACGATTATCCTTTTCCCTTTCCCTTTTTGACAGCCTTACTTCCTGAAATTTTTTTCCCTGTTTAGAAGAAAATCAAAATAAAACCCCAACGCAACTGAATGTATTGTGTGGTAAAACATTTCTTCTCACACGAAAGCTTGGGGTAAAAAATAAAAAAACCCGCATTCGTGAAAATTTAAACCTTTCCTTTTTTTTCTGTTTTCTGTTTGGGTGTTTCCCAAATGTAGGGCCCACCATTTTTCCAAAACAGGTAAGTGAACAGTATCCGGGGGAAAATTTACATTTGGGTCCATTGGCCTTTAAAAAATAAGAAAAACAAAACCCTTTTGACAACTAAATAAACGAATCAGCCTTTTTTGTTCTGGGGTTTTTTGGGGTCGGAATCTTTTCCCCGCTTGGAAATTTTTCGCCGGGCTCTAGTTGGTCATTGTTTGTCGTCAAGGTGTCCCGGGGCCCCACCGGGTTTCCCTTGGGCGGCCCTTTAAAAATTTTTTAAAATCCTCCCTTAAAACATTTTTTGTTAAAAGTGAATAGACTCTAAATAAAGATTTATTTGTTTGTGTGTGTGGGAAAAAAATTGACAAAAACCAAAAACCCTTGGGGCCAAGAATGGGTGGAAATTTAAAGTTTGGGAAAAGGGATAAGATATTGATTGTGTTTAAACCCAAAAAAAAATATTTAAAGCAAAATCCCCACGCTGTCTAGGGCCCAACCTCCCGTCCCAAAAAAAAAGACTTGAGGTATCTCACCCCCATGCACATCAATAAAATGTATCTGTCATAGAGTCTGTGACAGTGCGTGGGGTTTTTAAAGATCCCCCGCCTTTTTAAAACCCTTTCCCCCTTGTTTGATGTGCACAGTCCACCCTAAGTAAATAAAAGATTGGGTAAAACCTAAAACACACCCCTTTCCTCCCAAAAATGGGCCCCCATAAAAAACCCCAAATAACGAAAAAAACTAACACCCAAAAAGACAATACTCCTGTTATTGCATTTTCTTTTTTAGTCGAGCAGACCCTACCAGGGGATAAAGTTTCGACTGGCTACAACTTTGTTAAAGTTTTCCAATAAAATGTAACTTTTTTTAGTTTTTTAAACTTTTTTATTGGTTCGAACAACGTTTTTGACATTGGTTTAAATTTATCTCACGCTTTTGGGTTCCCAACGGAAAAACTTTTTTTTTTTGGGGGAATTTTATCATTTTTATCGGGGATGCAAAAGTAAAACCCCGATTTTAACCGTTTCCTCCCCAAAAGCCCCCCACGAAATGTAAAAGCCACATATTGTGCCACAAAAACCACCCGCTCCGCATGTACGTACACAAAAAACTTTTTACGAGAAGGGGAAGGGGTTGGGGAAAACCCAGGATGACGTTTGGAAAAGGGGGAAATTCCCAAAAATTTTTTTTTGGGTCTAAAAGGAATTTGTTGCCCCTAAGGGGGTTTTCCTATTTTGTATAGTGAGAATAAAAGGGGATGTAGAAAGTTTTTCGACCACTTTCCCGAGGGGATGGTTTTAAAGTTTCGAATACTACATTTACGCTAAGGGGGGGTTTTTTAATTTTTCACTTTCTTGCATTGAAAAACTTTTAAAAACTGCATTTTAGTTTTAAAAACGTAATTACATTTTTTCCCCGTATTATTTGTAATTTTTTTCTGGGGCAAATAATTATTTATTTTTTTTAAATTTATGCATACCATCACTTTTGGGGCCCTTTGGTTCGTAAACAGCTGTCTGACATGATAAAGAAAAAGGGAGCACTCATTGGGGGTTCCCCCAGGATTTTTTTGTAGGGGGGGGGGGCAAATAAAACCAGGGACCTCCAAGGGGGCTGGGGCAAAGGGGGTAGGGGAAAAATTTTTTTAGTTTTTTATTCAAAAAGTTTTTTACAAAACGTTTTTGAGTATTTTGTTTGAAAGGAAAAATGAAATACCTGACGTTAAAATAAATATTGGGTGCCATTCCTTTTTTGAGTTTGAAAAATAACCCAATTTTGGTTTCAATTTTATTATGTATATTTTTTACAAAAAAAAATTCCCCAATGTTTTTTTCTTCAAGGCCCGGGTTTTACAGGTTTTGAGGAAAAATGAAGTGGGCCCCTTTACTAAATAACCTTTATCTTTTTATTTGACCTTTTCTTTCATTATAAAATTGGGTTTCATCATTGCAGGGGGAAGGGGGGAAAATGCCCCCCCGACCCCAAGGATAAAGACAAAGTTCTACGCGAAGATTCCCAAAAATTTGTATTTGTTGATCATTTCCCCTTAAAAATTTTTTAAATTTAAATCCCAAAAATTTACAAACACGTTTTTTTAAAATTTTCATTTTATTCTTTCCTTTTTTTAAAAAGTTAAAAATTACAATGTAAAAATGGAAAAAATTATAACCCAAAAGGAAACCCGAGGCCCTGGCCCCCATGTATCGGGTGAAAGCTTTGTTTTGATCTATTCTCATTTAATTTTTATTTCATATTACGACCCCACTATTATATATTTCCCAAAATCTTTTAAAATATTTCTAGGGCTTAATTTTTTTCATTAAATTTTAAATTGAGTTTGGGTTTAAATTACGTTTTTGGGTTTTAGAAAACTAAATCAAAAAAATTTTTTATTTTTTTAAAACATCTATAATAAAAAAAAACACACTTTAATGTAGCTATTGAACAAAATGTTCACTGAAAAAAATTATATTTTTTAAATTTTTAAAAAATTAAATTTAGAAATTAAAAAAACCTTCTCGGTTGGGGGGGGGGAACCCCCCAGTCTCCCACATTCTAGGCAGGCGCCGATCGGGATGGATTTTTTTTAAATTCTGAATTGGGGTTTCCCGAAATAACCAATTTGAAAATTATATGTTGTTTTGTTAAAGTTCATGACACGTGTGGGTTTTGAGAAAAATAAAAAACATCGATTTATCTTTTTTTCCCCCAACGCGTACATTTTTCGGGGGGGAAAAGACACAGAAATTTTATTGATATCTTTTTACTTCAAAAACCGGAAAAAAAAAATTGGTTTTTTTTTGTGGCCATCACAAGGGGGTTGGGGGGGAGGTTTCCCTGTTTAAAAATGGGGTAGGGAGGGCCGACTGGGGGGGGAAAGTGGTTTGGGGGGACCGAGGGGGGGGGACTTTTGTGGTGGGGGTTCACACTCGGCCCCCGGGGTTGATTACTATCGACTTCACGGGGAAAAGAGGATTCCCCCAGCTGGGTGCTGGGCCCCAGTTCCCTCCACCTTCCTCCAGGTAGGGCTTAACGGGGTCCCTTTCCCGTTCAGCCCCAGAGAAAAGTGGGTGGAAAAGAATAGATAAAAGCGACTTTTGATTTGGACGCTCACAGTAAAAACAAAATTTAGAGCAGGCCCCTTAAGAGATTAAAACGTCCCTTAAACAAATCAGTGTGTCGAGAAATTTTTAAATTTTTAATTTTTTAAGTAAATTTTCCAAGTTGGAAGGGAAAATTTTCCCCCGGGGGTTTTGGGAATTTTTTTAATCCACTTCTCCGGGGTGAACCAAATTTCGGATTTTTATGGTAATTTTTGTTTTTAATTCAAAAAAAATTGGGTTTCCCCCCCCCCCCCTATTTTCTAGGGTTTTGATGGTAATTTAAAAACCCGAAGTTAATGGGATTACAACAAAAAGAGAAGACAATATAATGGGCACTGAAATTTTATAACCTTTAATAAAAACCAAGAATGGGGGAATGATATTTCTTTAAATTTTTTGCATGTCCTAACGACATGACTAGATACATTTTATTTTTTCCTGCCAGATCAGTAAAAATGTCCCCACATACTTTTTTTCATAAAGTACTGTTTTTTAATTGTTTTTTCCAGTATAAATTTATACATTTTTCATACTTTTAGTAAGGACTATTCCTTACATGCTATTGGGATAAACTTTTATTTGGCTTAAAGCTTAGTTGTAATATTTCTACAATATTTACAGAACAAATTCGTTAAATTTTGACTTTCAATTTTCTAGAAATGTTTGAAAGTAAAATTTGTGATATGCATGTACCACACTTTATTGACAATTATGTTTTTTATCCAACTGAAATGTGAGTAAAGATGCATTTGTTTAAAAGTAAATATTTTGACCCAATGGTTGTGTGGTACATGCATATCACAAATTTTACTTGCAAATATCTTCTAGCAATGGAAAGTCTAATTTAACGAATATGTACTGTAAATATTGTAGACATCATTTACAACTAAGGCCAAAAGCCAAAAAACATATTATCCTGCACGTAAGGGAATATGTCCTTATCTCAAAGAATTTTGATTTGGGTTTTTTACACGTTTTTTAAAACCTTTTCTATTTAAACGACACCACAAAATGTTTTTTTTTTTTAAAAAACAAATATTAAAAAAAAAACAATGCCTTATAGGGTATAGTCTATATTACAAAATACGATTATACCCTAAAAAAATGATTCTGAAAAAAAGAATTAATGAAGGGTAAACCAAAGGGCTCATATCGCATTAAACTTGAGTTAGGGACCATATTTTTTATTATATATTTCTCTTCTGTGCATTATTCAGGGCTCGTGTTTTTTTCGAGCAACCCACCAAGGTAAAAAACCCCATCAAATCCAAATGGGCGTGGTTTTTTTAAACCTTTTTTTCCACGGGTTTTAAACAGTTCGCCGTAAATCTAGAGCTCCCCATGGATTGGGTATATCCCCAAGAACCAACTTTTCCATATCAAAAATTAAAAATTTTATTATCGAACATCGTACCCAAAGTACGCTAACCCAAAATACCCCTTGTTTTAAAAAGGTTTTTAAATTTCTCTTTCAAATTTTAACTTCATTCCAAAAGATTTCAACGGAAAATAAACCCTCATTCTTGACTCAAGGATTTTATATATTATTTTTTTAAAGTCTATCCTATTCAGTTAAAAAAATTATTTACAAAAAGGGGGCAAAAAATAAATATAATTTGGGAAACTTAAAATTAGGGACCCATTTTGTGAAAAAATTTTTGGGGTTATTATATATATATATCTCCTCTGGGGAATAATGTAAAGGCTAATTTTTATTTAGGGAAAAAAAGCCCCCCCAAACCCAAAAAAGTAAGTTTTTTGTGACAGTGTTTTTTTGGGTAGTTTTGTAAAATAACTCTTGACATTAGCTGTCAACCCCCCAAAAAATTTTTTTTTTTTTTTTTTTTAAATTTTTTTTACTTTTAAAAAAATCGATGGTTTCAACGGTGCGATGCTTTTTTTGGGGGGGTTTTCCCCACAAAAAAGTTTTCACACCACTGTGTTATGATAACTTACAAGCTTTTTTCAAAAACGTTTTAAATTTTTCACACAAATTTAAAAAATGTCGAGGGTTAAAACATCCACCAGTCTAAAAATAAAAATAATTTTTTTTTTGCGGGAAACCCTTTTCAAGGTTAACTCGACCTAAAACTCATAATTTAAAAACATAAAATATCATAATAATATCATAAATAGAAAACCAAAACTATTCACTGTACAATTTTTTAAATGAAATGTAAAGCACTATTTTAATTTTCTTCCCTTATTCTTTCAATGGGAAAAATTGCATAAAGTAATTTTTATTCTAAAAACTAAAAAAACAGTGAAAAGGACAGAGAGCCGGGGTAGGTTTTTCCCAAAAATTTTTACTTGATTTCATTTAATACGTACCTTAATATTGGAAAAGAATTACATTATTTAATTTATTTTTTATGATAAAAGAAGGGTTGAATATAAAGGACAGCGTGAATATGTTTGTAAACCCTTTGTACTTTTTGACATCTCGAACCCTCTTTCCCTTTTCGGGCCTACAATTTACTACCAGTCCCTTTAAAAAAACCCCCTGAAAATAGGAAACTAATTATATTTATTTATATGTATTTTCGGGAAAAACCAACCCGGGATGTGAAGATGTTTGCAAAACTTCATTTTCTTTCCCTTTTTGCTCCCACATGCACAAGCGCGCTTTACTCATAACGTGTAAAAACACTCAGTAAAAACCTTGTTTATTAATAAATGCTACTTGGAAATTTAAAAACGTCGTCTGCGAGTAAAACAAGGACGACATAAAAAATTTCCCCCCCTTTTAAATTTTTATAAAAGGAACACGTTTTTAACTTTTCTCTTGTAGTAAAATATTTTTAATTTTTAAATTTCCAAACATTAAAGAATGTACAAAGGAAGTTAAAAACAATAACAAGGAAAAATGGAACGATGTGGGTTTTTTTAAAATCCCAAAGTGACACAGTGATAAACAGGGGGACTATGTTACGGGAAAGGGGCCCAAATTTTTTGGGAGGGGGGGGGGGGGGGGGGTTTTATAAGGATATTGGGCGTTAGGGGGTTTTTTTTTACGACTTTTGTCAATAGTTTCTAGTTTAAATGAGTAAACAAAATCAGGTTCAGTCCCCCGCCAAAGAGACAATGACATTACTTTCAAAAAAGATTATTCCCTACCCAAAAAACAATTTGGGGTTTCGGGAAAAAAAAATTTTGGGAAAAAGGGGAAGTCCAAAATTAAAGGGAAAAAAAAGAAAAAACGAAACTTGGGTTTCAAATTTGAAAAAAAGTTATCTATTTATTACTAATTGTTATTGTTTTAAATTACATATTTTTTTCTTTTTATTTTTTGTTTAAATTTGAAAAAAACTTAGAAGCAGTAAACGACGAGAATTGAAAAATGGGGTGGACTTTGGGGCGGCCTTTCAATCGTAAAAGAAAATAATAGTTTTTAGTATAAACGGGTGTGCAAAATTTAAATGGGGTTTTTTTCGGGGGGGGGTAAATCGCCCCCCCCCTCCCCCTGGGATCGGGGGGTCGCGGCTTCGATACCCCCCAGCGGACTCCTTTTTTGTAAAAAGCATCAAACTATTTTGGGCGAAGTTCCGGAAAATTTCCTTTGCAATCGTTAAATTTTGTTTCAAATCATTTTTTTACGGGGGTTTTTTAAAGAGTATTGTAATTAGCATTTGAGCTTGAATGGGTTTTTCTATGCTGAGCAGTCCCCTGTTTCAAAAAATAAAAAAAACATGTTTTACCGTGAAAACCAAAAACTTTTTTGTGATGTATGTTCTGATTTTCCCCACACCTAAGGCCGAACCCCCTTTCATTGAACGAAAATTAAAAAAAATCAAATTCACTCCGTCGTCAGTTGTCCCTTTGACTTTGAGTTCATTTGTAAGCTCCCCGATAGGGGAAAATGAAGGGAAAAATTTAAAAAAGCATAATTGGGAAAATAGCTTGCTATACAACCCTCCGCCCCCAAAAACACGTGTACGTTCAAATGGGGTTGCATCCTCATTAAAAATTGTTTACCTATGACGAATGAAAAAAGAAAGGGTAATTCCCTGTTGGGGGGCTACTTGGAAAAATTTACATCAAATTCAAAATTCCGGGGGTTTCGCATTTTCTTTAGTCGTGAACTAGTTATAAATCACAGGGTTTAATATGGGGTAAAGTCAGGGTGGGGTTTTCTCCAAAAGTTTCTACGTAAATGCCCCCAATAATAATTTAATATTCAACTTTTTTTAGTAAATTAACTAAATTTTAAAAAAATACGTTAATTACCAAAAAAAAACATTTTTTTAAGGGAAACTTTTAAAAAAATCCCCTTTTTTTTTCAATAAAGCAGTTTTAGAAAGGGCTTTTTGGGTTTTTTTGCCATTTTTTTAAAAGTAACCTTTTAAAAAATTTCCAAAATTTTCCCCCAAAACATTTTCTATTTTCATTTTTTCATATGGCTTTTGAAAAAAAATTGGGCCCGGCCTTCACTCCACCAATTTAAATTTGTAAGTCCTGACCGGCACCTCCACCCTTTTCCCTAACTTACGTACTTTAAATTTAAAATTACCCCCTTCTCCCAAATCATTTTTTATTGTAATTTTGCATATAGGCCATGAACAAAAATTAAACCCGGAAACCGGGACATCCACCAATTAAAATTTTTTAAGTCCTGGGCCGCCCAAATCCCCAATTTACTAAATTACGTACGTAACTTTCAAATCTACCCAATTTTCCCCCCCCCCAAAAAACCCCCAATTTTCTATTGTCCTTTTTCATGGGAGGCCTAACAAAAAATTACCTGGACCGGCACATCCACCAATAAAGTTTGTAAGTCCTGGACCGGCACCTCCACCATATCACTAACTTACGTACGTAACTTTCAGAATCTACCAAATTCTCCCAAATCATTTTCTATTGTCATTTTGCATGTAGCCTATAAACAAAAATTGTCTCGGACCGGCACCTCCACCAATAAAAATTTGTAAATCCTAGACCCCGGGACCCCCACCCTCTCCTTTACTTTTTTGTTGGACAAAATCGGGCCCCAGTTTTTTGACAATCGGGGTTGGGCCCCTTTAATTCCCGACCCTTTAATTCCCGGATACCCACAAAACTACTTATTAAACTTTTCCCCATCCAAGTTCTAGAATTCTCGCCAAAAACGAAAGTGACTAAACTTTGTCGAAACCAAATGAGGCGATAATTTTCAAATTTTCGAATTTGGGGAAAACGCAAAAGCTTTTAAAAAAAAAACCAATTAAATTTTTGTAAATAGTGGGATTTAGTGGTTTACAGAATAAAGGATGGTTCATCTTTATAATTTAAATTAAATCGAAAAGCAGTAATTAGAGATTGTCGATAAAGGGTTTATGTGTACACTGATGTAAAATTTGGGTTTATAAGAAACATCTGAATTTCTGCAAAAATCCCCGCGTTTTAAATTTTTGTATGCTGATTTTTGTGTATGATTATTGGTCCCAACAAGGGGGATTTATAAAAGCTTCTTTAGCACTTGTGTATTTATGATTTTTTATACTCCTGTAGCTACTTCTAAACTTCGCGGTCAGCTGTATCGTAATGCGGGGTTTGACTTTTAGCTGGGTACGAAGTAAAACGCACTTTTTTTTTTACGTCTTTTAACTCAATAAACTTCCACTTTTATCCCCTTTTCCGTTTTATTCTTCTTTCACGCTCCGTCCTACCCAATTCTCAAAGGGCCCAGCTTGACGTTTTTAGTCAAATCAAAAGCGCCCATTTTTCTTAATATATTATATTTAAATTTAAATCCCCTTTTTTATCAAAAAGGGCAAAGTGGGACCACAAGTGCACTATGATACACTTGTAAAAACAATTACCATTTGCATATACATCTAATATAATATTGGGGTAGGGACCGAAAAACCGGGACGGTATATTAAAAATCAAATTGAGGTTTTTTTATTTCCCTTTCTGTATTAGTGAAGGGAAAATTGTCCCCATCTTTTTTTTTCAAAAAAAGGAAAATAATTTTGAGGGTCGAAGTTCATCCCCGATTGAAAGTTAAGATTTGGTTGCTGCTCGACGAAAGATAAACCCTTTTTGGGGTCCGCGAGAAAGGATTGCGAAAAAATTTTTTCTGTTTACCTCGAAAATGAAAACGGATAAACTGAAATAGCAAAAAAGGGAAGAAAGTTTTAAAATGTCTTTGTTTGTATTTGATCAACAGGTAAGCGAGTATACCCAAAAAAGGGAGGGAACTGAGAAGGGTTCTTAAGGAGTGGCCGGGGACGAAAATAAGTCTTCCAAAATAATTAAAATAGTAAATTTTGTAGTAAAAAACCTTTTAAAATTGTTTTTTGGAAAAAAAAACTATTTTTTAACCTTTTTTTTTGTCCATGGGGTACTCCCAAAATTTTCGGTTTTTTTAAAAACCCTTTTATGGATCTTTATAAAAAAAAAGTATACGATTTTTATTTGTGATTTTTTTTACCTAGTTTATACTTATACCCGTGACAAGACTTGAGAAATTTTTAAAAGTGAAAATTTTTTTAAAACTTTTTTACTGTCCATTTTTTTAAATTTTAACGGGGGGGGGGGGGACCAAAAACCGGGCAGCGTACCGTCAAAAAATCAATGTATGCCCAAAAAAAAAGATACACCTTTTAAAATATCAAAGTCCTATTTACGGGGAAGTGTAAAAAATTTGGGAG
>JAMZAV010011050.1:0-21613 GCA_024449915.1 Sweltsa coloradensis | reverse complement strand
ATTGCCAGCGTAAGTGTCGCTAACCAGTTAACATTGCGACTATCCGTTCCAATCCTTGTCGCTTCCTGTCCGGACATGTCTGGCCCACTCCCTCAATTTGGTCAGGGCTCCTAGGTAGCCTGTAGCGTCCCGTTGGGAATATCTAGTGTAAGTCCTAGGTACGGGAGCCAGGTTGAGGGAGTTAAGATGGATTCGTCACTTAAAGTAATCTTGAGGGATTGGTTCCATCGTGTGGCTATGGCGAGTCTTTGGGGTACTCGGGCTGCTAGGCTATGGTAATTATCTCAAATCTTCTTTCCAGTTTTCTTAATATGGCCTCTGCAAACCTTTGCATCATGCAATGGGACGATGGGATGAAAGGGGGGGATTTGGTTCCACGATAAAATATACCGTGAAAGTGGCGAGTTCTCTCTGAGATGCCAATTTGGTTGAACTTGACTTCATGTCGAGTTTATGGCTACATAGTCCTGGGGAATCTTTGGCTGGGCCACACAATGCGATGCAGTAGCGATCCGCCATCTTACACATACTTGCAATTTAAACTAGGAAAACGCTTAAAGTCCCGCCGCGTTGTTGGATGAGCGTAATTGGTGCATTGAGCTGCCATGTGTTATGCAGATTTTCTGTTGTTCTGTGAAAAAATCATTACTAAGTTGAAGATTTTTTTAAAATTAAATTAAATTAAATAAAAAATTAACTTAAATTTAATTTTTTTTAATTAATTGTAATTTTAAAAAAGGAAAAAATCGTCATATTGAAATTTTTATAAGAAATAATTATTTGATTGCGCACAAATTTTACACCAATATATTAATTTATAAAATTAAGGTTCTGTATGAAAAATTATTACAATAGGATAAAGCATGTAGGTGTTATAAGTCAAAGAATTGTTTTAAAAAAGAAAAAAAACGTAAAATTTCGATTTGCATGAGAAATAGTTTTTTTATTGTGCGCTCAATTTTCACACGAATACCTAAATTCATGAAATTAAGGTTCTGTCAAAAAATCATTAAAATCGGACAAAGCATGTAGGTGTAATAAGCTGAAGAAATTCTTTAAAAATCGAAAAAAATCGTAAAATTGCGATTTTCATGAGAAATAATTTTTCGATTGCGCTCAAAAACGTGGCAGTTCTTCGTTCAGAGATTTGAAGGCCTCCATAAAATTTCATCGCAATTGGAGTATCGGTTTAATAGGAATCGTGTTAACAGACACACAAAAATACAGAAAAATACAAAAAAAAAAAACATTCCGGATTTTTTTCTCCAGTGTAGTAAAATGGAATCTTCGCTTCGCTCGCTACGCTCATCCAAAAATCTGTGCGTGATATAGGGATCTCTTGTCGAGTAATTTACCACATAGCATCTGCAATGCTTGGTTTAAGGGAAGGCATACCATAGTATGATTCAAACAATGGCTATGGTTG
This sequence comes from Sweltsa coloradensis, assembly GCA_024449915.1. Taxonomy (NCBI): domain Eukaryota; kingdom Metazoa; phylum Arthropoda; class Insecta; order Plecoptera; family Chloroperlidae; genus Sweltsa; species Sweltsa coloradensis. Next base: position 20,187 of record JAMZAV010011050.1, on the reverse strand, counting down.
GCTGCATGATTCATACTCAAATGACTGCTTATCATTATCTCCAGCTTTGGCTGCAAACCCAAATCTTTGCAAAAGAAGCCGTGGGTCTATATTGACTGGTTCACCATCTATTTTAAGGTTGTTTTTGTTGAAAGATTGAATGCCTGTTGTTTCCTTTTGAAACTGTCATATTTTTTTTGCAAGTTTGATCGAGGTACCAGTTTTATTTTGTAATTTCTGGTTTGTAAATTAAGTAGGTACTCACAATCTTCCAAGTATTCTGCTACTTTCTGGAAGACTTCAAAGTTGTCTATAGGGAAGAATATTGGTACAGCGTTCTCGTCTTCAGATGCTATAGCTGTGAGTTGGGCACTCTCCTATTCCCACAGTAAATAAAACTGCATTATGTCTTTTTAAATCTTCTGCAGCAGGCATTGGATCAGAATCGCTCAAGCCATCAGAAATGAGAACTGATACCTAGCTAGAATTTTAGATTTTTATTTAAAAACACAAGTTTTTGCAGGTTCTCAGGCTTCGTTGAGCTTTGCTTGCTTTCGCAAATTATTCCGGCCGTGCTGAACAGCCGTTCTAAAAAATCGCTGCTAGGTGGTGTACCTAGGTACTTAGGAACAAGTTTTTTAATTCCATTTAATCTGGAGGTCTTCCAGTAATGGGAGACACTTTCATTATTTTCAAGTAACAGCTCCCGAAGGTAGTCAACTTCGTCGCGGATCGTTGAATCGTATGCCCCTTGATAATGCATGGTCACATTTTGATAACCCTTTGAGAACTCACCCATCTTGTCTCTAGAAAAGTACATATGAGTATAGAAGTTGACCCTCATGTTTGGGCTAGATCTATGCTTGGTGATAATATCTGCGAACCTGTGCACAATAGATCCTCCAAAATGTGTGCCAATAGTGACTTCTAAAAACTCTTCATCTGTGTCTGTTCTGCTCCTCACTAACTCAAATATCAAAGATGCCAAAGTTCCATCAGGATGACAAATCCAGTTTTAAAGTCGATACAGTTTTTGAGAAGCATGGACGGACTTGTCAGTTTTAGGGAATTCAAACAATCCTGTGGCAACTTTTCTTCTGTAGAAGACCCCATGTACGGTTCGAACAGTCCTCTGATTTCCTGAGCAGATATCTTTGAGTAAGTTTTTATACTGTGGGAGTGAACATTTCATTGTGGAGCTTGTCTTCGCCCGCGGCCGTTTTCCTTAAGGAGTTGATGGCAGTGCGCAATTCCCATAACGTGAAAGGCCGATTGTAACATTCAGTATTGTCGGAAGCAAATGTAAGCCGTTGTTGTTCGCTTCTTCGTTTCCGTTGAAGAAAGACTGCATCATAGCGAGCGTTGCTGCTTACCGAAGCAAAGTGACTGGCAATCACCGACACTACGTCATGCGGTGAAGTAACAAGCGCACCATTGTTAAGGATGGCCGGAATAGAAGACATTGGGCGTCCGCAAATAGACAATCTTCTTCCACACTGTGCTGGAATTTGTATTATGGGTAATAGTGGAGACGTAGTCCCTCCACGAATTCTTTTTACTGATGTATCGGGCCTTTGCCTTCAGGCGATTGAAGGCTATCAAGTTCTCAGAAGTAGGGTATGTATTGAATTGTCTGTAAATATCATAAGTAGATATGTCTGCGACCTGCGTCAAACTTCGTTGGTCAATTCCCTCCAAGTCTATGTGCACACGCCAAAGTGTTTTTCGTACGTTGGGAGACGTTTAGCACGGTAACGTTTTACTCAATACTATTTATTATAAAGGTTATTGTTTATTACTGATAGGCCTATACTTTTGTCTCGCCGAATTCCATGATTTTCTAAAGCAGTTTGCGCCTTACATGTTTTACCTTGAAGGGTATGTCGGATTCTTTATGTTCCCTCTTTTCTTTGTCCTTGTCCTGCTTGCTGTCCTGCTGCCTTAGAGTTGCCTTGTAGTTCTTTCTTTTTTCCTCCATCAACGTGGTCCCCAGTAATTTTTTCACTGTTAATCATTCCCTCCTTGTTTCGCTGTATCCGTTCTTGTTCTTTATTTGCTTTGATTTTTTTCTTCTCAGCCTGATCTTCTTGTGCTTCAATGATATATTCTGGATTTCTGATTGGCATAGATCGTCGATGTCGCGGATCAACCAACTCGGGCAGTATGCAGTCTAAATAAAACTGCTTCAACTTGCTTTCCATATCATTTTTCCAAAATGCATCATCCCTCTCGATGCGTTCAATTTTTATTCCATTTGGTGTCCACACAGCGAAAAAACAGAATGACCGCTGTGTTATATGGAGTTGGCCTTGTACCTGATAATAATACACATTGTTTTTATCAATTCCAATTATTTCAGTCTTTTCTTTGTTTATGGACCAGAACTTAATTTTTCGAGCTTTGATGCCTTCGTCAGGTGTTAGGTTCATGCACGAAAATGGGCATTTGACTTCTACTAATCCGTCATCTTCCACTAAACCGTCTGGAGTTGCGCCCAAGTACGGTATGTGTTCGTCAACGAACATACCACATTTTTTTATTGACACGCCTTTCGTATTTTTAATTGCCTTTATGGCATTTCTCTCGTTTTCCCTACCGTACTTCAGAGATGCCGAATCAAATTCTGTGTACAACAGTTGCTTTACCATAGATTGACAACCGGTATAGGGGCGACGATTTTTGTTACAAATAACTCCAAAGTTTGACGCAGTTAAAAGTTTTCGCCGCTCATCCTTCCATTTTGCACTCTCACTTTGATGGAGGGTCTCTCTTTCCAATTCACGCCTTTCTTCATCAGTACGTTCAAGTTTTTCTAGGAACTCTTGTTTTTTCTTCTAAAACAACTCAGATGAAATGTCTGGTTGTTGATCATTTGGTCCATAGTCTTTATCGGCGTGTAATGGTACAGTTGTTCTATTTTTTACGTACGGTTTATTTTTTATTTATTTTTTATCACGGCCATTTTTTCTAACTCGTCTTAGCTCAACAGATTTAGTAAAACTACCGGGACTTAGCAAACAGTTTCCTTATGATCGGGAAGGAATTCAGATCCCTTAAATCCTTTGGTTGGTGCAGCACTGGCAGCCGCAGTACATTTTTCTTCGTTGCTGGCACCTGTGGTGGCTGACCACGTACGGACAGACCAGGTGGGTAGGGCGTCCAGAGGTGTGGGACAGTGTAGTGAGTAGACGTGGTCGATGTGTAGAGATGAGCGTGTTGGGTGATGCGCGGGCGGCAGTCACTGCAGGATTCGTCCTTGTTGAAGGTGGTGCACTACAAGAGGTTTGCCTAGGTGCTGGGACTGCTGGCAGGGGTGGAAGTTCTCGAGGACGCTAGGTACATTCTAGATGTATGCCAAGGTTCTGAAGAAAAACCAAGCATCCTTCTTCCTTCGACAGATGCAGACCGCTACAGTTCATGGTCGAAGGAGATTGGAAGATATTCCAGTGGTCAACAAATGTCAGGTCCATATCTTTACAAAGCCAATAGAGTCAAAATATCATTTACAGGGGGAAACATTTTCCTATTACCCTTATATAAGGCGTCTGTTGCAATCAAAAAGAACTTATTTTGCGATTCTTCATCCTCAACCCGGCATCACAGATGCCTTGTCAAACCTGTATCTCTTCTTAAACTGGATGCTTGTGTAGAACTCGACTGGATTTTGCAAGTCTCTCAAGTACCGTTTGGGAGCTTCCGGTACTGCATTTGCAAGCAATTCATCGTGCAATCGTTCTGTGTAGTACTCAAATTCATGGCTGTCACGGTAGTTAGCCACCTGGAAGAGTGTCTGGATTGATAAGATAAGATAAGATTTTTTCCTTTATACAGACATTTCTTTCTACGCACATTGAAATGACTTAAATAATTATCCAATTACAACTAAAGTTTAAATCCAATATGGCTGCTAATTCCTAATATTCACAATATGAATACTGTTTTCGTGCTATTTTTACACTCTTTTTGTTACATAATTCACTTTGATGTTGTGGATATTAGGAATTAGCAGCCATATTGGATTTAAACTTTGGTTGTAATTGGATCATTATTTAAGTCATTTCAGTGTGCATAGAAAGAATTTTTCCTCCAAAGCTATTTAGTGCTTAATAATGGGCAGTCAAATACGGCTTTTTTGAGGAAATGCCAACAATGGAAAAACCCAAACTCCGGGTAAATGCAAAATCCGATTTTGCAGACCTGATTTTTAAAATACTAATGGAAGCTTTCATGAACCCCGTACAAAAGTCCTTTTGTATTTCAATCGATTTCTCACGGATTTACCGGGCATTGTTTGATGCTGGGCGTGAAAATTAGGAAATTAGCTGGTACTCCAATGAGCAACATATAAACCACGATTTTGTGACGTAACCTTTGCCCCTACCAAAACTATAGACGATACCTTTTTGTAGGGAATTGAATGGGGAATATTTTTGCCATTGAAACATTTTGTCTATCTCCAACCAATATGGAGATATTCGATAATCAACACTTTTTGGCCGCCATTTTCCAATATGGCGGCCAAAGCTCCAGTCCGATTGTAGGGGAGTTTTAGTATGTTCATAAGTATCATTTAAGGAAGGTCTCTGCAAAAATTCAGCGACATCGCAATTTTTTCCTTCAAAAATTCTTATTTGACAGGATTAAATGTAGTTGTATTATCGTCAGATTCATCTGTTTTCTCCGAGTTATGCAACCGAATTAGTAAATATCAAGATAACTGATTTGCGTAAGGCGTAAAGCGCAACTAACTATTAAATAAATAGCATTGACCGTAGTTTAATTTTAATAAATTAGGGGTATGTTTTAAATAAATAATTGGATATATCTTATTTATTAGAGATTTTGAAACTATCTGTAATAATGTAAATCAAATGAATAAATCAAACCTTTTGTTAGCTCTCCATGCCGCAAAATAAGTCCCTTTTCTCTTCTTTCGTCTAGCAGAAGGATAAAGACATTTTGTAAAGCGATAACGAGCGTCTTGCTTTTCGGTCTCTTCCATGGTTCGTGGTTCAAGTCGAGACACTACATGGGTGACATTAGTCACATTACCCCCAAGCATTTATACGGAAACGCATAGCGGTAGAGGGGGTGGTGGGAGGAGGGGAGGCTGTTGACTGGCAGGTGGGACACAGACAGCGCGACAGGTACAAAGTTCCGCCTTCTACCGTAAATTGCAAGGGAGCAGGAGAGCATAGGCACAATATTTCGAATCGTATATTCGTTCTTACCGATCGGCCTCTCAAACGATTTTGAAACTAAAGATATATTTGGAAAGCCCTTAAAAGTCTAGGAGTGGGGATCAATTCAAAATTTGTTTTACACCAACGGCAAAACGTTGATTTTTAGCATTTTTTTCTAGGGACATTGGGTAAGCTAATTTGAAACTGAATGGTTCCCACAATACCATGGTCCCAAGGTGTATTCACAAAAAATCTGAACCTTCTATCTTATCCACAAAAGGAGATATCGCAATAATACGAACGCTACAAATAACATGGGCGTATTTCAGTTCCGCAGACTCTTAAGGTTGATAATGTTCTCTTATTTTGTAATTGGGGTTTCAAATACCCAGTTCTTGGTCAGGAAGATAAAGCGGTTTAATGATGAACATTTACGAATTTCTACTGGTATGGCATTGTATAATTTTGGGCCGAGGAACGCCACTTGATTTTGAGCAAGCTTTTTATTAGTTCTAGGTATCTCTAGGTTGTTGTTATTTTTATTTCTGGTGTTTGATAGATGTATTTTTTATTTTTTTTAATGAGGTGATATTTTTATGTACATATTTTGTTACATTTTTTACATATAATTTACGAATGTCAAGGATTTTGCATTCATCATATAGATCTGCTGTTGGGTAAAGGATGGGTTTTTTCATAATTACTTTCAGAATGCATTTTTGGATGGTTATAAGTGGTTTTAGATGATGTTAATACGTACCTCCCCAGTCAATAATACCGTATTCCAGTATTGATTGTGTTAGAGCATAATATACCATTTTTAGAGACGCCAAGCTAAGGAAAGTTCTCAGGGTGTAATATTTATAAAGACAGTTTCTTAATTTTTTGCACGTAGTTCTTATGTGTACGTCCCATTTTAAATGCTGGTCCACAGTTGTTCCCAGGTATTGTGTATGGAAAGTCTTTTTAATTTCACTACAGTTGCATGCCGTAGAGTTCATGTTACATGTATTTGCGAGAGAGAACTTTTATTTTTTAAGCAAAACAAAACTCTGTTGTACAAATACAATTGCCACAAGAACACAGAATAAAAATAACATCCATTGATTAATAACAATTTAAAAACCGGTTTAAAATTTAAATACAATTACAAGAAATGAGTTAAAATAATACAATTAGAAATTACATGTTAAGACCATAAAGGTGATTCCTAAGAATGGAAATGGAACCTTTCAATGCCACCATCGATACGTCTTGTATCAGTGTTTTGCCTAACTTAAAAGTGTTGCAAAAATCAACAAAAAACTTTGGGATTGTCCCCCTTGCACCAACAAACAATCCGATGACATGTATTGGGTTTGCATGGTATTTGTCTGAAATTCTGAGGGTTCCGTTTTTTGGTTGGTTGGTCTTAGTGGGGGAGAATGCAATATTTAATGTTTTATCTTCGTTTAATGTTAGTAAGCTTTCGTCAAGCCACAGTTTTACTTTCCTCATCTCTGTTTCAGCTGTTTTGTATGTAGATTCCCAGATTTTACCTGAGAAAATTAGAACAGTATCATCTGCAAATGCTATAACTTTGCATTTTAGTTTGGCGTTGCACAAATCGTTAATGAATATTGTAAACAATAGAGGGCCCAGTACAGTTCCTTGAGGAATGCCGTATTCGATTATTGTGGAGCTGCTAAGTGTTTCATTAATTTTTACATACTGATCTCTATCTGAAAGATATTCTTTTAAAAGCTAGAGAGCCGTGCCTCTGATCCCATACTTTTCCAGTTTTTTCAGTAGTAATTTGTGCGATACTGTGTCGAATGCTTTAGCTAGATCTATAAATATTGCTAATGTTTTTTTGTTTAAATCTAAGTGAAGCGATATTGTCTGATAGTGAATGAATTGCATTTTGTGTACTTAGTCCTCTCCTAAACCCAAATTGATTTGGGGATAGTATTTTGTTTGCTTCAAAGTATTCATATAGTCGTTTTTTTTATACATTTCTCGTGAATTTTCGCTATATTGCTTATTATTGATATGGGTCGGTAGTTGCTTACAATTGTTTTGTCTCCTTTTTTGTGTATGGGTATTATTACAGACTTTTTGAATATATTTGGGAAGGATCCTGTTGTAAAACTAAGGTCTATTATATATTGAAATGGTTTGATGATATACAGTTTGATTGCTTTGATTATCTTAACACTTATTGAGTCATATCCTGGTGCAGAATCAGCATTGAGTTCGTTTATATGACTTATTATTTCTTTGTTAGTTGTGGAGTAAGAAATATTGAGCTTTTTTCTCGTTGGATGCTGAATGTATTTTGATTATTGCGGTTATTACTTGGTTGGGTGGATAGTTTAGTTTGAATATTTTCTGCCATATTTTTCCCTATATTGCTAAAATAACTGAGAAATGTTTCAGCTACTAGAAGGGGGTCGTCACTGGTATTAATTGTTTTATTATTTATTTCAATTTTCCTGATAGCTTTCCTGGGTTTTTCTTTACCTGTTGCTTCGTTGATAACTCCCCACACCTTCTTAACATCGTTATTGGCATCAGACATTTTATTCCTGAAGTAGGCCTAATCATTTTTAGCAAGTTTAATACATTTGGTAAGTTGATTTCTATACTTTTGGTAGCTTGTTTTAAGTAAAAGGTTTTCCGGATATTTTAAGACCTTTTTGCTTAACAAATCTCTCTGTCTGATTGATTTGATAAGCCCTAGTGTTAACCACGGTTTAATCTTCTTGTTTTTATTACTTATTTTAATATGTTTTATTTCTGTATTTTGGTTTATGTGCTTTTGTATTATGTCGATAAAGTTATTAGCGGCAACCTCGACCCGATTTTCGCTTAACACTGGTTCCCACGTTTCGCTGCGGAGACCTTCTTCCAGATTTGAGTAATTAAGGATTTTTCGTATTGTTTTTTCTTCCCCTTGTTTTGGTTCAGGTATTTTGTTATTTAGTCCTATGATTATCGGATAGTGATCAGATATGCTGGTATGTATTATTGCAGTGAGAAATTTAGAGACTTGGCGGGATTTTAGAAATATGTGGTCGATGCATGAATGAGATTGTGAATTAACTCGTGTACATTGTTTTATCATAGGTATGAAACCATTTGTGATTAAAGAATTTAAGTAGTCAATTTCAATTCAATTCAATTTCAATTCAATTTTTCAATTTCACTAAATTTTATTTATTTTTTTAATAAATACATTAAACTATTTACCATGCAATATTAAAAATAACAAGACAAAAACTACTACACATTAACATTCTAGAGAGAAAAAAAAAGAAGCCCACATAGGGTAACACCCTGTGTGTGGGCAGCGCAGCGCAGTAGAAAATTAAATTTAAATTCCAATCAAGGAGACATGATGCATAAAAACATAATAATATAAGAAAACATATAGTACTACAATACTTGTAGCGAAGTTATAAGTACAAACTACAGAATATTAGCAAATCAAACGATACCTTTTATAACATTGATGAATAATATAATATAAAGAAGCAGGACAAAGATGAAACACGTAAGCAAAGCACAAAAAAACACTTAGATTAACATTACGACTAAAAATAAAGTAAATCTTTACATAACTCTCTGCCATAGTTTATTAACCACCTGTGAACCTCAAAAACCTTAAATCCTTAGCTTAAATCTTGGGCGATACTTTTAGAGACCTGACGCTATAGGGAAGTTGATTAAAAATTCTGGGCCCAATGAACTCACCGTGCTGCTGTCCCTTTTGTTTAAACCTTCGTGGAGTTTCTAAAATGTACGCGTCTAAATTTCGGGTATTATGCAAGTGGATATCTTGTTTTTTGAACATATGCTGGTTTTTGAAAATATGTATTAATGTAAATTTAATAAAGAGTTGCCTAACATCTAGTATCCTTAACTTAGAAAATATTAATTCAGTTGGGTAAGTACTCGGCTTTTTCAGAATTACTTTAAGAATTATTCTTTGGATTACCATTAGTGGCTCTATCATACTTTTACCAGCCCCACCCCAACCTAGAATACCATATTGCATAATTGACTGAGCAATAGCTGAGTACACGACCATCAATAGCTTCCTACTAATAATATTACGAAGCCTATAAAAAATATACATAACATTACGCAGTTTCTGAAGAGTGCCCTCAACATGATTTTGCCACCTTAAGTTATTATCAATTGTAACACCAAGATACTTTACACTGTTGACAGACTTGATAGACTCGCACTTACATGCCACAGATGACAAATTACAGTCAGCACTGTGTAATTTCAAAGACAAATTAGAGCTAGGGGTAGTTTTTTTATTAACTGTGAAAGGGATGTACACAGTCTTTGCAATATTAATTGTAAGCAAGTTATTGTTTAGCCAAGAATACACAGACTTCATTGTTTCGTTTTCTTGCCATACCATACCCCAGCTGGTAACCATGGAACACAATCACGGTGTGTGCACAATGGTGGTGTGTTTGTAAGTTTTTAGTTTGCTTAGGACCACTTTTCCTTTGCAAGTGCTTAATGAATGCTTTGTAGGTGATTGTTGTCGAGTTTCTATTGTTACTTGTTAATAATTGTTATTATAAACCTAAAAAAAAACTCATATTAAAACCTTTATCCTATGGATTCTGGCTAACTTTTTCATCTTTTTCTTTCCAAGGGTTCTTCATCACCATAACCTTAATGTTCATGTGAAATATAAACGTTGTAGCCCCACCCGTTTGGTCAGAATCGGCCCAAATGTCACGAAAATATTGCACTAAAAATCGGAAAAATCGTAAAAGTACGTTTATTCTATGGATTCTGGTAACTTTTCAACTTTTTTTTTCACAAGTTACTACATCACCATAACCATAATGTCCATGTAAAATATGAACGTTGTAGCCCCACCCGTTTGGTCAGAATTGGCCCAAATGTCACGAAAATATCGCACTAAAAATCGAAAAAAATCGTAAAAGTGCAATATTCACGAGAAATATTTCTTCGATTGTACCCAAAAACGTGGCACGTCTAAGGTCAGCGATTTCGAAGGTCCCCTTCAATTTTAATCAAGATCGTTAATGCCGTTTGCCCGGAATCGTGCAAACAAACAGACAAAAAAACAATTTTAAAAAAACAAAAAAACAACCGAGCTAAATATTTTGGGGGGTCAGTGAAATTGAAGATTTCGCTTCGCTCATCCAAATACATATTTTATTCTTCACTACATTATATCATGTGATGATAAAATAATGGCAACATAATTACTTAGTTAATTTCTCATGATACATCAAGCAAGCGGTGGATGCAGTGCTTTTCAAAACAGATTTTCTAGAAACAAAAGCTACCTTCTTTTGTTTATTTTGTTTACAATCTGTACCTAGTTGCCAAGATTCAAGGGTTTTTGTTAAATTTGCTAGGGTTACTGTCGTCATGTTACGAAAATTATATGAATATAAAAACAAAGTAAGTGTCACTGGTAGGGGTCACTGGTAGGGCTCGACATTTGCGTTTGACGGGGTAGGCCCTACCTCACGATGGCGATATCAGACTGTGATGACGTCAAAGCTGCCGTTATCGGCTTTCGTACATGCGATCCTAACGCACAGACGCGGAACTCTGTGCAGCCATCAAATCCCATTTTGGGCCTACTTCTGAGCCGTTTTGTGTAACTTTTACTGATGTAATTTAACGATTATGACCATAATTATGGTTCAAATAATATCAAATTTCACCACAGTGTTCAGAATAATAAAATTAATACTGCGCTGTCATGAAAAATGGATATTACTTATTTCAATGCAGTAAAGTTCATCATCAAGTTCCAAAGTTATCATTTTTTTCCGAAGCAATAACCGACCAAAGAAAAAAATGGACAAATCCGATGTGTTCAAAATTTATTTTTGAGTACGGTTGAATTTTTTCATAATTATTTGATCATAACTGTAGAGCTTGTTATTTTATTTCTAACACTCAGCAGCCGCCCCTGAAACCTGTCTATGCATTAGGCTCTTAAGCAGACAAGTAATTTGTGTCTTGTTTATAAGCCTACAGGTGAGGGTATTACTGGTTACTCAGATGCGGACTGGGCTGGGTGTAAGAAAGACAGACATTCTTATTCAGGGTGTGTCTTCATTCTTGCTGGATGTGCCATTTCTTGGTTCACAAGAAAACAGTCCTGCATGTCTGTATCCAGTACAGAGTCCGAGTATGTAGCTTTGTCAGAATGTGCTAGGGAAGCGGTGTTCTTAAAAAGGTTATATGCAGAGTTGACAGGGAATGTGAAATCTGTTACAATAATGTGTGATAATCAAAGTGCGATTAAACTATGTCAGAATCCCGTCTTCCACTCTCGTACGAAACACATTGAAGTTCGGTACCACTACACTAGACAGAGAGTTGAAGGTGAACTTTTCTTAATGTTTATGCCTAGAAGTGATATGCCGGCTTATATTATGACTAAGGGTTTGCCTGTTAGTCAACACCAAAAACATTGTGTAACGATGGGATTGTTACAGCCATGATTAAGTGGGAATGTTGTTAATTGTCATTACTGTATAACTAGGGAAACGCTTAAGTCCCGCCGCGTTGTTGGATGAGCGTAATTGGTGCATTGAGCTGCCATGTGTTACGCGGATTTTCTGTTGTTCTGTGAAAAAATCATTACTTAGTCGAAGATTTTTTTAAATTAAATTAAATTAAATAAAAAAATAACTTAATTTTTTTAATTAATCGTAATTTTTAACAAAGAAAAAAATCGTAAAATTGCAATTTCATGAGAAATAATTTTTCGATTACGCGCAAATTTCGCACGAATATCTTAATTCATGAAATTAAGGTTCTGTGAAAAAATCATTACATTCGGTTAAAGCATGTTGGTGTTATAAGTCGAAGAAAGTTTTTAAAAATCGAAAAAAATCGTAAAATTGCGTTTTTTATGAGAAAAAATTTCCCGATTGCGCTCAAAAACGTGTCAGTTCTAAGTTCAGAGATTTCGAAGGCCTCCATGAAATTTCATCGCAATCGGAGTATCGGTTTTGCCGGAATCGTGCTAACAAACAGACAAAAATACAGAAAGAAAAAAAAAAATTCCGGAATTTTTTCTCCAGTGTAGTGAAATGAAATCTTCGCTTCGCTCGCTACGCTCATGAAATCATATCTGTATTATGCCCATCCCTTGTATAAACTACATAAATGTTTTATGCTAGAAGGCAGTGACTTCCGCTCAGATAACTTCCTGTTCTCTGCCATGTCGTTCCAATAAACATGTCTTGTTCTTTGCTACACCGGAGTCTTTAATCTCTAATCATCCTCTAGGAGACCAACTCCTTTCCAACACATTCCTCCATAAGCGGAGCGGGGCCATCAAAATCCAACTCGCAACCTTCTCGTGGTTTGGCCCGTGATTAGGGGAGTTTTACTCCCTGAAACTAATGGCGAGCTCTGGGTCGTCGTCGGGGAACTTTCCCCTTCCCTTTGACTACCTCTTCGACGGCGACGACAATGACAACACGGACGGATGATGACACAGACGGAGACGACCACGACGTGTGGAAACCCCTGCCCTCCCCATATGCTTGAGGCTGGTTCTGACCAGCACAGGCCTGACATCGGCTTTGAATTTTGCCACTAGGATCAAGTCATCGTCGTTTTCTTGTAGAGCAATAAAGAGTCGATCGAGCGTGGGATACAACACGGATAGTGTCGAATAGTGTTCGCCGCACAAGAAGGTCGAACAAATCTTTATTGCCTTTAAGAATGGCAATAAATCCGTGATCAGTTGCCATTGCTCGCTTTTTAATTCAAGTGTCTTCGCGTCGGACAGTTTTGTGACCTTAGTGTCACCCAACACTGCAACAATAGGCCATCGCAAATGAACCAACCGCTCAAACATGTCATAGATTGAGTGCCATCTAGTTTTACAATATTGAATGACCTTCAAGGAGGCTTGCGGATTTTCATTATCACCTTCTGACATAAGGCTTTGTCGGCGTTTTAGTTCATGTGTAGCCATACCACTGTGGTTAAAATGTCCCACTAACCTGCTAGCAGCATTTACTGCTCTGGCAATGGGGTTAACTGCGACTTTTGCGTTTGTCCCCAAGGCAGCACTCACACTGAGATTTAATGTGTGTGCTGCGCATGACCAATGTGTAACACATTACTGCCATTGTCATGAACAACAGCCGACACTTTGCTGATTATGTCCCAATCTTCACATGCGCGTAAGAGCTCTCAAGGATAGTCGATGTATGTCGCTCTACAGGAACCGTAGCTAGTCAGGACACTTCATTTCCTTTATCATCATGATGAAGTGAACCATGATGTCTATTAGTTAAGATTGCCAGCGTCAGTTGTTATGCTTCGATTGTCGTGGGGCTTTTTTTAATGCTCGCAATGCTGCCTTGATTCGCAGCCTGTATATTTATTTGTCATGGTTTGGTAACACGGGACTCTGTAATTCGGTTCTATGTAATTAAATATGGCGCAAAACGACGCATATTCACACGTATGAAGGGGGACATTTGCCTCGGCAATATAATCGCCTACCAAAGTGTTTATAGTGTCAGTACGAACCTGGTTGCAGGAACGTGTTTGCTCTCGTGTAATGCCTGCACTCTCGAGCGTGGTCTGACCTTTGGCAACATTATCGGTGCCTTTCTTATGGACAAGCTTTAAATGTTTTACCATGCTGCTGGTCGAGCCATCAAATTTTAAAACCACTTTACACAACGTGCACTGCACTGATGTCTTTGAAAGTTTATCAAAGTTTGCCCAAACAAAACTCTTACTTTTAGACATAATTAATTAACAACTTAAATTTTACGCACACACTACACACAGTTAACGACGTGCTAACTGCTAATACCAACGAACAACAAGTGACTACTCTTGATTATTGAATGGTGCACACGTGCGTGAAGAGCGATCCAGGGTAATCACTGCACTGGCTCCCGAGTCCCGACTTGTCTTTACTTCCGTTCCACTGCCTTTAAGGGTGCGTCCGGCGAGGGTTGGGTTGGGGGCGGGGGGGGGGGAAGGAGAAGTGTCGGTCAAGTTGAAACTTGAAAGTCGTCAGCGGCGGGGGGGGGGGGGGGGGGGTGAAGTTGAAAGTCGGCAAATTACAAAGAGCGGCTAATACGCTCCCACACAGACGCCCGTACTGAAATACCGCGATGATGAAATCATTTCGTTTTGAACAGAAGAAGGAAACGGGTAATGCCGGGTAACGGGTAATGAAAAGTTGGAACCGTACCCGGGCGCACCGGGCGGACATCCCTAGCCCTAGGTCTATTATAAGGCTAGGGCCTACCATAACTAGGCCGAACTCACCTATAGCTATCAGGTGTGGCAAAATACCATAACGCCATCAACAGCTGTTTTTCTGGTGATATTGGTGGTCTGCCAATAGCCCCTTCATTACCAATAATAGGGGCAATAATTGGTAAGATATAATCAAAGGTTGACTTACTTAACCTTAAATTTTGTTTAAACGTCTTTAATGAATACAATGGTACCACATTTTCGACAAAACCTTCATTACGGGATATAGCACTGTTGTTAGCTCGACTATTAAAATATTAAATTAAGTGTTCGTCATCGTCAGAACTAGAATAATCTATAATTAAACATAAACACAGCCTAATATCGCCGCGCCCATTCCGAAAGTACGAGCGCTACAGCCGCCATATTGGCGCCACAGCTGTGGCGACTAGCGAATTTTGGAATGCCTCCTTAAAGACATATACCTTCCAGTCTTGACATGAAAGAGGAAGGCCGACTCGTCGCTATTAAAAATGCGAACTTTACAGCAAGGCTTGGAACACACAACCTGAGCTGAGTTGAGCTCCCCCGCTCCTTAGATCTTAGTCCAATCTTAGCCAAGTAGTACAACTTTATTTTTAAAACAAAGCTCTGCCTTTACATTAAGGTTGCCTTAAAGACACAGAACAATAAAAATTAATTAATTTACATTTATACAAATTATTTTTAACAATAAGTAAAATTAGTTACAGATTATGAAAAAATGAAACTAAGTGAAAATGAAGTGAGAAGTATGATTAGTAAAGTATAAAAATAACAAATACTGATTTATACTTGTTACTTCTTGCTTTGGCCATATAGATAATTTCTAAAATTCAAAATCGATCCCTTTAAAGCCAGGAGCACCAAGTCATAAATGAAACTCTTATTAAGTCTAAAACGTTCGCAAAATTTAACAAAAAAATCCGGTATCGTTCCTCTTGCTCCTATTAAGAGCCCGATCACCTCAATTTCCTTTATATCATATTTGGTGAGAAAATATAGGACGGTAACCTCGTAGATGTCTTTCTTTGTCGAGTATCACCTTCAACGGTTGAAGGGGCTAAAAACCCCAATTTTTTTTTTTACCACGTGATCTATAGCACAATACTAAACTTAAATGACCGTTTAAAAAATTATATCTTGTAACTGTGATTTAACACGAATCTTTTAATTTTTTTGATCCAGAAATTGGCGAAAATTGGTGTTTTGGAAAAGTTCCTAAATCGGCTTTAACCTGCTTCTTTTTTGGTCCACATAGATACTAGAGCATAGTACAACCTAAAATACCCCTTTATAACATCGTGTCTTGAAACTGTGCCCAAATATACCCTCAAACACGCAAAAATATGCATTCCAAAATCACACCCCATCTTGGTGATCAGCATATTTTGACCGGACAATTTGCCCAAATTACAAAACAAAATATCGAGAATTTACAGAAAAGACTGTCGAGTACGTCAATAATGGCCAATATTTTTTTGGATCAAAATCCTCCAAGGTCACGGGGCATAAAGATCGTCCCCATGTTATTTCTTATGGGAGATTTTTGCCGATGGGACCTAGCTCGAAAAATGTTATGTTAGACAATTTTTTGGGAGGTCATGGTGGCCCCAAAAAATTTTCTGTTAGTTGCTAAATTCATTACTAGTTAGCCTGAATGAAATATATTTTGTGAGTTTAGCGGTTAAATACCCCTTTTAAGGCTGCACAGGAGTAGCTATAGTATCGGCGCGATGCAGTGTCCCAGCATATCAGTTAGAACTCGGCCCACAATTGTCATATCGGCATACTTTTTGTTGTACTCTATTCACGATAGAATTTACTAGGACATATTTTTTGTCGATTTTCGAAATTGTGTATAATATGGTCTTATAAAAAATTGCGAACTTGGACAATATTTTGAAAATTTACCTTCACTTTAGAACTTTCTAAAAAAAATTCAAAAATTTTAAAGGAAAAAGTACAAAACATAAGTCCTAATTTCAGCATTTACCTTCAAAATAATTTTTTTATTTATAAAAATGGTGTATGTAGTTGCCGCTAAACTACTGATATTCTAATGCATGTTTTGCAGCTATTTTAGGCATTTTCAGCCCCAGCAAGTGGCGCACTCTGGCGATACGACCTTTTGAGTGACAGAATGGTTATTTATGTTCGAAATAACAATTTCATTGGCCACAGAGTAAAACTGTTCAGCTAATGCTGAACACCACTCTATGCATAATACATGTTTACTGTTTGCTATGAACACGGCAACCGTAAGACATTGTGTTTTTTGTGTAAGCTAAAACTACTTATACTAATACTAATATTGGATTGTTTTGTTCGCTCTTCTGCTCTCTTCTTCTGGAAACCGTATGTTATTTCAAGATAATGCACAGTTTACTCGGTCAGAGGTTGAGTAGGTTTGGTTAAGGTGGGAGTGGTAGTGGAGGAAACTAATGTCGTGAATTTCGGTTTGAAGGCGTGTTGTTTGTTGTGAGTGGTATAGAGTGGGGTGATGTGTAACAGTAAGTTCATGCATTTTAACAGTAGAGATGGGCCGAACCCCCCAAAATGACTTATACCGATCCACACTTGAGACATCTTCATCTTCCGGTAAACTGGGATCCACAGAAGTTTTGATCGATTGTTTTTTTTTGTGTTTTGCTACCTCACTATATTGTATCTTGTCCACTTTTTTTATCTGATCGTCATGCAAACTATCACACGTATTCCTAAGCGTATCATTGAGGATCGACTCCAAATGTTCTACATCAGTCAAATGATATATAACCGATATGCTCTATCGAATCTATCTCCTGGACTGCCTCCACATTGCTTCTAGCACTTTGTCCTAGTTGCTCCATACCTAATAGTGTGTTGCATACCAAAATAAACTAAGAATATAATACAATATGAATAAAAATAAATGTAATAATTAATATTAGGCCTACACTTAAATTTTGTATTTGAGATAAATAAAAAAATAAAAATAATTATTAAAATACATAGGCCCCTAGTGCACAAAGATTTAGCCCATCTTTGTATTATTAATCTACCAAGCTACTATAGTAGGCTACTAGTTTACACAGTGATGAGATAGTATGTATCAATCAGTATCAACTCTTCTTTTGGCTGTTGCATAAATATGAGACGTTAAGCAATATCCAATAGAATCGCTAGTTTCAGACAGGGCCTAAGTCCATAAAACATAGTTCTGAGATAATCAATAAAAACTGTTTCTATCAATATCTAATTAAAATCAGTGTCAGACTTATGTGTTGGCAGAAAGACCCTAACCACTAAGTTCTTTGACAAAAATCTGGTTGACATAACGTATTTCCAAGTGGTACTTTTGACCTATCTAAGGTCATGGACATAGGCCCTTTCTGAAACTTACCAAAATACCAATACAGAATGCCATGTACATTGATTATTTTACTGTTTATTTAAATCATTATCAATTTTAAATTTTTTTTTACATTAACTCACTCTTGATTTAGTCATCCTCAACTTGGTTGGCATCTGTCGGCCATTTGTAGATCCCTTCGTAGAAGGTTTTCCATTCTTCTGGAATGTAACTCGCCACTTTGAGAAGATTCTGAATTTTGTCAATGTTTATTGGCACTTTCATGTTGATATACGCTTTCTTATCGATCATTGATGGCTTGCGTTGTCCAGGGACACGATGAACAAAATTATGTGACATACATCCTCCAATGAATGGCGCAGCTGTGACAAACCTGGCTTTTCTGCAGAATGTTCAAAGTAGTGAAACATCGATACATTAAACATAACTTTCTCACTTCTTGGGACCTCTTTCCGTGAAGTTTCAACTGAAGTGACATTCTTTTTGTATTTTTTTTTTGTATTTTTCATGCGGGTATTGCTTTACCGCTATAGCTTGTGTAGGCCAATCCCTTCACTCTAGCTTTCTTAATCAAATTTCGTCGATATTCTTCAGAGGAACGCACTCCTACTTTTCTATTTTGCGGTGTTAAAGGGTAATTACCTTCGTCTTCATTAGCCCTGTCAGCCTTGGTTCTGAAGGTAAATAAAACAACAGTCCACAGCCTTGCAAATAAAAAATAATACCTCACTGAATGTATGTGTAAGGTTGAGAAAGGGCCTATGTCCTGGACTTGGGCCCTTTCTCAAACTAACCAATATTATAACAGCCTTAAAAATATGGAGAGAGTATGTGGACAAGTGCCCTTTCAACACTAAAAGATGTGTCTATTTTCACAGATTAAAAAATGTACCAAACACATTTTTGGCCAAAAGTGGATTTAGGCCCTTTCTGAAACTAGCGATTCAAACTCTTCGCACCAGTATAACATGAAACGAAACAAATGATATCCGCATGCCTGTGTGCGGCGGGCTTTTTTAAATCATAAAATATATATACTGGTACATGTCATTTTACTCTACTTTACAACTGCCTTTGATTTTCTGATTCATTTGACAACCATGACGATAAAACAATCATTTACTACCCACGGGTAGTCCGGGTATCGATCTAACACAGGACAACTGCCTTTGTATGTGTCGCGCTCAACAATAGCATCTCTGGAGTAGTTGTTACTACCTTGTTGCACAAGGCCATCTAATGCAGCGCCAGCATGTGTCCTCCATGTGCCTTCCTGTATGCTTCCAGTTGTAACATCTTCGTCAATTCAACCCCCAGGCATATAGTACTCAGGATTCCTGGTTCGTAAATAGTTATGTAGACAGCACGAAGCCCAGATAATCACGTCTTCTTTTTCTGGTTGTAATGCAATTGCATGGTGAAAGATTCTGAATCTATTAGCCAAGAGCCAAGATACCAAATGCATTTTAACTATGCGCCAGGGCTCGTCTCAACGGCAGTTATAGATCCGAGGATCGTGGTGCAGGTGTCCAGACGAGTAGGGTTTCATTATGTTCTCTTTTAGGGTAATGCGTCTTCACCAACAATTACAGCGGAATATCTTTTCAGAATCATAATTTTTTCAGGTGGATGAATATTGAGCTCCCCTGCTTTGTATGCATTGTTGAAGGTAGAGTTTTTTAACTCGCTTATAACTCGCGGGAACTGTTCTCCGGCAAAAACTAATACACTTCAAAAAACTTATAACTTGCGGGAACTGTTCTCCGGCTAAAACTAATACACTTAAAACTTATAACTCGCGGGAACTGTTCTCTGTCTGAAACTAATAAAACTCGCATGTAGGTCTACAGTTGACGGGTTTAAGTTCAGTCGTGGCAGCCATTGATGATTGTTTATTAAGCGTAGTTGGACCGCTGCTCCTGCACCTGCAGCTTGTTGGTGTGGTGGTTGTCCATTTCCAGTCTCGGCAAGACGGGCTAGTAGTGCATCATCTATCTCGAACTCTAGGCGAGCGTCGATACACATGTTGTGCAGTACACAACATGCCTTGGCAATCTTACATACTCGCAGAGGCGAGTAGCAAAGAATGCCCCCGGTGTCGTCGAGGCACCTGAATCTGTCTTTAAAAGGCCAAAGGACCTTTCAACAGTGCAGCGGGTCCTCATGTAGGCGGCATTATAGGCCCGCTCCTCATCAGTTATTGAATTATGCAAGGGTGTCATTAGGTTGGGTGGTAAGGGATATGCAGAATCTCCTGCAAGAAAGGAATAGAAGGAAAATAGAAGAATGGATGTGATGGTGGTGCATGATTGAATATTGAATATTGCAAGGATAAGATGAATTGGTAGAAAAAATATTTAGACTAGACTAACAATTTTTTTTAACTGT
>JAMZAV010011049.1:0-26918 GCA_024449915.1 Sweltsa coloradensis | reverse complement strand
CATAGAGAAACATAAAACCCAGCTGAAGGGCTGGGGGCGACAAACTTTACCGCTGAGACAACTTCAGCTAATTTAAAGTTGTTTGTTAGCTTTATCCACGACGCGTTTCGTCCTTCTGGGACTCATCAGGCGGATGGTGGCCACTAAAAATCAGCTAGTACATGCAACAAAACTCACAACAACATACCAAACCTGTGGTAGGGCCACGCAAGAAGTAAATTCTGCATGCATGTTGTCTCATCAGCAAGGTTACTTCACACACCATTCATACTTGTGCTGACTGTGTGCCCAGTATGAATGGTGTGTGAAGTAACCTTGCTGATGATGACAACATGCATGCAGAATTTACTTCTTGAGCCCTACCATAGGTTTGGTTATGTGTTGTGAGTTTTGTTTGCATGTAGCTAGCTGATTTTTAGTGGCCACCATCCATCCGCCTGATGAGTCCCAGAAGGACGAAACGCGTCGTGGATTAAGGTAACAAACAACTTTAAATTATCTGCAGTTGTCATCAGCAGGTGAAAAGTTTTGTCACCCCCAGCCCTTCAGGCTGGTCTTTATGTTCTCTATGCATTCCCAGCCTGGTCAACCCTTCTCCAATCTATACTAAACTAGCCGATTGGCCTTTTCCTATTTGTATTAAACACAAACAAATTAGACACTCATAAACAATCAATAAATACAATGCAAACACGAATACACACATACACATCCCCAGTCTAACACACACGCACGCCTACATTTATATACTGTATATGGGATGGATACACTACACAATTGATATTAATTCTACCACTTGTTCATTCATTCTCATCCAATCCATCATTCATATATTTTTAGAATATTTAATATTTGTAGTAGGTTATTTGTAAATTAATATCAAATGGGCAGACATTGCTAGATTTAAGATTTATAAACTAACTATAAGGCACATTGTGTAAGGGGCTTTGCTCTACTATTGTCACCAGCAATGTGTGTATGTAATTCACTAAATTCAGACATAATGAAAATAAATAATACAAATAATAATTTTACTATAATATATTTTCCTAAAGATGTGCATGTATGGGTAGTGTTTGAGGATTACCTGATTTAGACTTGAGAGAAGAGGCACATGAGCCAGTTGTTGTAGGACCCCATATTCTGACAGTACAATCGTCTGACACAGAGGCCAACATCTGGTGGTATACCGGGTTCCAACTAACACAGTTGACCGTGCGAGTGTGACCCTTGAGGGTCGCGATAGGCAGTTCACGCTTTATGTGCCATATGTACACAAATGTATCTGGAAATACAAGCATAACAGTATGATAGAACTACTTGGGTTGGAGTAGAGTTTACAGGTTGGGAAAGAATTGGGAAGGCACAAAAGATAAGTACCAAAAAGCTGGGTAACAACATCACCAGCTGATTGGGACAGTGGCTTATTTGACATTTGAATCTAACTTGTCAGATAAGAGGGCAGATTATAGATTAAATTCCAATCTATTTTGGTAAATTAAGCCATAAGCCCAATATAGACAAAATGAAAACACAAACCTTCACTTCCACTCGCCACAAAATCATGGTTGATGCCGCCAAAGCAACTGTGAATGGTGAAATGACCTTGGGTGACCCCTTGGAATTTTCTAACCAAACACTTGTCCTCTAGGTCCCATAGATGAACACCCTGTGTAGCTACGTTGAGTAAGGCTAGTCGGTCGGCGCAGTTTACAGTGAAAGCCATGATAGGGTGGTCTTCTTGCAAGCTGCATCAGACATCAAACCGGTTAGTACAGGTAGGGGGGGACCGGGGCTAGTTGGCCACGTTTTTACAGTTGGAATTTTAGGAAGGAATCTAATTAAAGAAATGATTGATATCTTTCTGTAATCATTTCTTCCATGTTTGATGCACTTAAAAAAATACTTCAAATTTTTACTTACTTTGTTTAATACATTAAACAACAAAATTACTTTGGGAATGTGAATTGGCCAACCTGCCCCATGTCAGGGGTGGTTGGCCCAGTACATGGGGCTGGTTGGCCCAGTACATGGGGGCTGGTTGGCCCAGTACATAAGAATAGCTTTTTTTTGTTGTTTATTGTATTTTTTAAATGTTGATATATTTATTTTAAAGTGCAACCCCAGATGAAGAAATGATTGCAGAAAGAAAGAACTCATTTCTTTAATTAGATTCCTTCCTAAAATTCTAAATGTAAAAACGTGGCCAACCAGCCCCGGTCTCCCTAGGTCTAGTATCAGAAATTCCACATAACCTGCAAAGTGAATGGGTGGGCCAACCAGCCCCATCACGCATTTATACATATTGTTTGCGTTTGTATTAGATCCTACAGTTTCATTATGTTTTCAATACTTAATATACAATCCCTAATGGATATTGTACAATTAAATTATTTACTTCAATATAATGATTGAAAACGGAGTGGTTTTATAATGAAATGCGTAGCTCGGTTAAAATTTACAAACCAGCTGTCAAAAATTCATTTTGCTCTCAGACACAGAGCTGTGAAACTAGCGTCTTGAAATTTTTACAGCCATCTCAAGTAGTGAACACGCATGGGTTCAATTCAAATTTTGGCGGCAACAGCCTTTTCTTTTAGATATCGAGATCTGCCTGGTGGGCCAACCAACACTTGGGCCAACCAGCCCCGGTCTCCCCTACAAGAAAACACACATAGGATGGAAGGAAGAAATCACTGTGGTCGGCACAGCTTACAGTGAAAGCCATGATAGGGTGGTCTTCTTGCAAGCTGCATCAGACATCAAACCAGTTAGTACAGGTACAAGAAAACACACATAGGATGGAAGGAAGAAATCACTGTGGTCGGCGCGGCTAACAGTGAAAGCCATGATATATGGGCCTCGGCCAAACTATGGGAGTGCCTACGTCACGAATAAATTATAAGTTATGACGTACATTCGCAGTATAACCAACCTAAAAGTTGACTATGGCCCGTTTTCGCGCCCGTTCCTTGCTGCTCCAAGGTATGGTCGGTTGGTTAGTCTGTCATAGACTCGAACCAGATTCAAACCGCCCCGGGCACTTCATAAATACGCAGTTTCTGAATGTTTGAATGATATTATTGATACCATTTTTATACCATCAATTATAATTATTAAATACGTACGTAATAGTAGAGAGTTGTTTTTAACAACGACTTAATTAAATTTTGCAACATGAAAATAGTTCGTGCTCAGTCACGAACGTCAAGTTGCCGTCCGTGGGTGCACACAGAAATAAAAATGGCTGTTTTCTGTTAAAATGAATAAAACGTGAATAGGCCTACTTTGGAAATTTCGCTTCTGCACAATTGTTCAATTTCGACCAATTTTTATTTATTACTTCTGTTTCCATGTGGGTATGCGTTAAAATATCGTTTAAATCCGTAGTAGTATTTAGTAAACAACAGAAATGAGATCTGACAGATACCAAATCACAGGCTTTACTCAGGCTTAGGCCTAAGCCTAGGCCATGCAAAGGGATATTAAATAGACCTGGCCTAGGCCAACACAAAGGCCCTAGGCTAGGCCTATAACCTGCATTTCGGTAATAGATTTGGAAGCACAAGGCCTAGGGCTAGGCGTAGCCATGTAGACTTTAGAGTTCATGCCCAGGCAATAGCTAGGGCTAGGCACTAGGCCTACCTAGGCCTTTTGCCTAGGGTAGGCCTAGGCCTAGCCAGTATTAATGACATAGTGTAGGCCTTAGACCTAGCCTATGACTTATACAGTTTAGGCCTAGGCTGCTTGTATAACCTGTATTTTGGTAATAGATTTGGAAGCAAAAGGCCTAGGCGTAGCCATGAAGACCTAGAGTTCATGCCCAGACAATAGCTAAGGCTAGGCTAGGCCTAGGCATAGCCAGTATTAATGGGTTAGTGTCTAGCTTATGACTTAGGCCTACACAGCCTCGGCTGCTTGTTGTAGGGCCTATGAAGGCCTTTGTGGATTATCTTCAACTGGATGAATAAATTAATGTGTTGGGGCCTAGGCCCTAGACTATTCTACTAATCCTCCAAGGACCTATTGTAGGGCCTAACCACTAGTCCTAGGCTAGAGGCATAGCTAGGCTTAATTAAGATTAGTCTGCTAAGCTAGCCAATACCCTAGGCTGCATTGTGTAGACCCTATGTTCTTTATTGGAATTTGTTCGGTTGAGGGTGTCCAAAAGCTTTTTACAATGTTTTGTAGGGAATCGTAGGTTGCCGCACCGCGTCAAAAATAAACCTGTATTTAGGATGAAAACACTACAAACTCAAGTCAGTTGCGTAGGCCTATCACCTAGAGTGCTACGATAGTTTTAGATCTAGCATATTAATTACTCGGGAGTATGTTCGTACGCTGGGTCTCGAAAAAATTCAATGTGCACATTACCCGCCTTGTGCGATACCTTTGGTTTATAACGGACTATGTCTATACTTTTTATTCTTTAATTTTTACCCCACTCTTTGTCAATGCAAGGTAGGGCCAGGGGTAAGATGCACTGGCTAAGGGTAGGTCTAAGCTAGGTAGGGGACACCGGGGCTGGTTGGCCCAAGTGTTGGTTGGCCCACCAGGCAGATCTCGATATCTAAAAGGCTGTTGCCGCCAAAATTTGAATTGAACATGCGTGTTCACTACTTGAGATGGCTGTGAAAATTTCAAGACGCTAGTTTCACAGCACTGTAACTGAGAGCAAAATGAATTTTTGAAAGCTGGTTTGTAAATTTTAACCAAGCTACGCATTTCATGATAAAACCACTCCGTTTTCAATCATTATATTGAAGTAAATAATTTTATTGTACAATATCTGTTATATAAAGGTATTTGAAAACTGACAACAACAACAACTACATGTATCATGTTGTTAGGTTGGTACTAGGTAGAAGATTTCTAAGTTGTTTGGTGGGACCTAAAAAGTAGGACTCCCGCACTTTACTGTATTGTCATTAGGTCTGTTCGTTTGTCTTACTCCAGAGTAAAGTAGAGTTACTCCGATATTTCTAGAGTCAGAGTAAAAACGTCATAACCTGATCCAGAGCTTCTCGGAGTACGTACTCCAGATCACGACAAAAGAACATAATTATGGTCAACTTAACCTAATTTTAATTTTAATTTTAATTTTTTTTTTTTTAAATTTAAATTTTAAATTAAAGTGGCGTCGATAATATCTTGCGACGCCTCAGCCATAGTTAGCAAATAGGCTAGCCTAGATTATGGTTTCCAGCTCGATCATTTACCGCTCTTCGGCCATTTTTTCTTACTCTACTCTACGTACTCCACCTATAGACCCAGAGTACATATTCGTACTCTCGCTAACTCTAGAGTAAGTTACTTGGTACAAAAGAACGCGCATCACAACTTGATCTAGAGTAAGATTTTACAAAAGAACGCCGATAACTTACTCTGGCTGATCTAGATCAGTCAGAGTACGACAAACGAACAGACCTATTGTATCAATAAACAGTCAACTAAAAATGTAATCCGTCGTTATTTGTAAACTATTAATCCATCCTGACTAGAAAACGTAATAAGAATATATAATATGGTGTCTTAAAATGGGATTTAAGTTTATTTACAAGTTTATCTCGTAGAGCGCGATTATAAAAATGTTTTTATAAAAAGTGAGGTTAGGCGGGGCCGACCACATGTTGAAAAAAATATAAAAACGAGTGAATATTCATTCCGCGCATAGCCTAGCCTAGGCCTACCATTATATATTACAAGAATAATAATGGAAGGGTTTCGTGTTCCGCCCGTGTTGAGAATTAAAGATAATCCACGTGTAGAATGGAAGGCTTGGAGGCAAGAGTTTGAGACCTACATCTCTGCCACAGGTTTGGATACAAAGCCAGATCCTCGAAAAATAGCTATGTTGATAAACTTAATTGGACCCGACGCTCAACCCATTTTAACAACTTCGTTTTTGAAACCCCAGAAGACAAGAAGAAGTACGAGGTAGCAGTGGCGTGGCGAACATACCAAATCGGAGCCCAGGCACCGATACCAAAAGGGGTGGGTGGGTGGTCCCCCAGGGACCCACCCACCCCTTACTTTTTAATGAAACATAATATGTTATATACTTTATTATATGACTATTTTAATTGTTATAATCACACCTACTGAATTGTATGGCTACAGCTCTTTACTTACCTTAGAGTGTTACTGGACTGTTGTTAAAGTTTGTCATAAATCATGATTTTTTAGTAAAAGTGCAGACAACATGCATGATGGATATTCATCCAGAAGTTCTCAACTCAACTAATAACAGGTAGCAATTCAACAATTCTGCTAAATGAATAGACACGTTCGTTATACTATAACTTATTTAATTTGATTGAATAGATTGATTTGAGGAATTTATAAATTAAATACAGCTGTGGTGGCATGGAGGAAGTCTAGAACATTTTCGAGTTTTCTGTTTAAATTTTTAAAGTATACCGTCTTATGATATGAAGCAGGATTATCGACGTCGTGAATGCAATAAGAAGAACATTCTTGAAACTATTTGAATTGAAGTATTTCCAGTACAATTTCTAGATAAAAATGCATTGATTTCAATGAAATCGAGACAGTAAGTTTGTCCGTGTAAGAATAAAATCCTATCTTTTCTCTTCAAATATTGCAAACAAAGTGTTTCTTCAAAACTCACAGATTTGTACCAAATAACCTTAAATAATCATTTTCCCGGGGGCAAGCCCACGGAGCCCCTAGTTGTCATTATTATGCGTTTCAGTAGTTTCCCTAAATCCCAAATAATGGCTCTGCCAATAAACGGAGAAAACGAACAAAATAACCAAATTGATTTCCAAAATGCACAGATTATCTATCGATCTACGACATACAATTTCTTTTCAAATGGGAAGGCCCCCTGATTCCTCGTATAAGTACTAAATTCTTCATTGATTACTTTCATAATGTGTATTTTTTCCCAAATTCTGGCTATGCCGTTACGAAGAGGCGAAGAGGAATAACACACCGTTGGCTTTATGAGTTCAACAATTAAAACATAAGCGCAATCTGTTCAGCGATTCGGCTGATTTTTATAGTTCACACTAGCACACACACGCACAGAGTCACAGAATAAGCGCCGTTCATCTTGAATAGTAATCCTCATTCGCTTTGCTTATTCGTCTAATAAAATCTTATAAATTGCCGGGAAAAATCACCAAATCCATTCTAGGATCACCAAAATTAAAAATATTCCCTGCGGGGCTAATCTGGGGTAGACAAAAAAGAATTACAAACCGTTGGCTTTATGAGTTCAAAAAAAACAAGATAATATTTTCAGCAATTTCATTAAAATTTCATTACATAAAAATAAGGCTATCAACATCTATAAAATCATATTAATTGCTGGTAAAACGCACCAAATCCATTCTAGGATGACCAAATTGAAAAAATTCCCTGCGGGGCTATACTGTGGAAGACTAAAAAATGATTAACCGTTGGTTTTATGAGTTCAACAGAAAAAAAATTCAGCCATTTCATTAAAATTTTATTACATAAAAATAAGGCTATCAACATCTATAAAATCATATTAATTGCTGGTAAAACGCACCAAATCCATTCTAGGATCATCAAAATTCAAAAAATTCCCTGCGGGGCTAAACTGGGGCACGCCCCCAGACCCCCTTGTTGCCCACGAAAGTAGGGGGTGGGTATAGTTAAAATATTGTAGGCACCGATCATTCTTAGTAGTTCGCCACGCCACTGCGAGGTAGTACTAAGAAAATTTGAAGAACACTGCTTGCCGCAGGTGAATATAATAATGGAACAGTTTAATTTCTTCAATGTAAAACAGAAAGAAGGACAGCCGTTTGATAGCTTCTTGACGGAACTCCGTACCAAATCAGGCACGTGTGATTTCGGAGATCTGTTGGACAACCTACTTAGAGGTAGAATGGTGTGTGGGATCCGGGATTTCTCGCTACAAGAAAAGTTACTCCGAGACGGTGCCCTATCCTTGGACAAAGCCATCACTATTTGCCGGGCGGCTGAGGTATCAAAACAACAACTCGAGCAGCTCCGAGACCCACAGGTAGGCCTAGTTCCAAGTGAAATAAACATTGTGAAGACAAAGCGCAATCGCAACCCTAAGAAAAAATCAGCCAGTACTAGCGAACCAAAAACTGATAAATACTACAGTACAGTGAACCGACCACAACTAAAACTGGGACCAAAGCTTTTGACTGTCGCAGTTGCGGTAATAAACATCTACCAAGGGCTTGTCCTGCTTTTGGTAAAGAGTGTTATGTGTGTCATAAAAATAATCATTATAGTTCAATGTGTTTCAACAAGAAACCTAACCCTAAACAGGTTAAAGAAGTGACACTTGAAGAAAATGAGTATGTAGTTCACTTACTAGAAGAAACAGTCTGTATCACAAGTTGAGAAGGATGTGTGGCTTACTAATTTAAAACTGTGTGATAAAAATGTAACTTTCAAGCTAGATACAGGTGCTCAGGTGAATGTCCTACCAGGTAAAATTTTTGACAGCCTAGGCCTATTTTCTAAAAACAAGGTAAGAGATACCAACACAATATTGGTCACCTTTGGGAATCATAGAATCAAGCCTAGAGGTGTAGTAGAGTTAGCTTGTACCAAGGGTAGCAATGAACCTATGAAATTAGATTTTATTGTTGCTGACATAGAGTCACAACCATTGCTAGGCCTAGTAGGATGTCAGAAACTGAACCTTATTAGAAAAGTGGACAAGGTTAATGTAGCTAGAAACCTTGGACAGTGGATTCAGACTAAAGAGGGTATTGTAGCTCAATACAGTGAGTTGTTTGAAGGATTAGGGAAAATCCCAGGTGAGCTTAACATGGTTTTAAACGATAAGGTAGATCCTGTTATTCATGCCCCTCGAAAGGTCCCATTTCAGCTCCAACCCAAACTGAAAGAAACCTTAAACACTCTTGAAAAACAAGGAGTCGTATCCAAAGTAGATCACCCTACTGACTGGGTCAGTAGTCTCGTTATAGTGGAGAAACAAGATGGACGTCTACGTCTCTGTCTTGATCCTAGAGATTTAAATATGGCGATTAAGCGGGAACATTTTGCAATTCCGACTGCCGAAGATGTCGCGATTCGTATGAACGGAAAAAAAGTGTTCACAATACTGGACATGAAGGACGGTTTTTGGCATATACAATTAAACAATTCTAGTGCTGACTACTGTACTTTTCAGACCCCTTTCGGTAGATATCGCTTTGAAAGGCTTCCATTTGGTGTCAGCTCGGCACCAGAAATATTCCAAAAGAAGGTCATGAAAATATTTGGTGATATTCAGGGAGTGTGGATTGTGTTTGATGACTTAATAATTGCAGGCACAACTGTAGAGGAACATGATCAGATACTTCTTGCAGTGCTAGAGAGAGCCAAGCAGTATGGAGTGAAGTTCAACAAGGAGAAGATGCAACTACGAGTGGACTCTGTCAAATACGTAGGACATCTGGTAACATCGGAAGGACTCAAACCAGACAAGGACAGAATTCGAGCAATGGTTGAGATGCCTCGCCCAACAAGTAAGGAAGATTTACGCCGATTTCTAGGC
This sequence comes from Sweltsa coloradensis, assembly GCA_024449915.1. Classification (NCBI taxonomy): domain Eukaryota; kingdom Metazoa; phylum Arthropoda; class Insecta; order Plecoptera; family Chloroperlidae; genus Sweltsa; species Sweltsa coloradensis. The sequence goes on along the minus strand of JAMZAV010011049.1, from coordinate 17,380 downwards.
ATGGTCACGTATGTAGCTCAGTTTGTACCCAAACTTTCACATACCACTGCCCCATTAAGGGAATTGTTAAAAAATGATGTTGATTGGCAATGGCAGCCTCAACATGAGAAAGCATTGGCTAGTTTAAAAGAGAAACTGTGCAATGCACCTGTTTTGCAATATTATGATCAAGCCAAACCCCTAGTTTTACAAACCGATGCCTCGAAAGACGGGTTAGGTGCATGCTTGATGCAAGATTCTCTTCCAATTGCATATGCATCTCGCAGTCTCACTGCAGTAGAGAAAAATTATGCTCAAATTGAAAAGGAAATGCTTGGAATAGTTTACGGTGTACAAAAATTTCACCAATACGTGTACGGTAGAAACGTAAATGTACATACTGATCATAAACCACTTGTCGTTATCGTGAAGAAGGAGCTAAATCTAGTGTCATTTAGGCTTCAGCGAATGTTGCTTAAATTGTTAAGATATGATTTAAATGTGTCGTATGTCCCTGGCAAAGAGTTGTTCTTGGCTGATACACTATCAAGGGCCTATCTAATGGACCCGGTTGAGGATGATCCAGAACTTAACGTCATTGTACATACAGTAGAAAAACATTTAGCCATTAGTCCTGCAAAGAGGGAGGAAACTCAAAAAGCAACTTTAGCTGACACAGTCCTTCAGCAAATAATTCACTACCACACAGAAGGATGGCCAAGACGAGTTTCCCAGGTTGAACCAGGTTTAAAGCCTTATTGGAAACTGCAGGAACAGATCTCTGTGTCGGAAGGTTTAGTGTTTGTAGGAAATAAGTTACTTGTACCTCAAACAATGCGTGAGAAAATGTTAAATTCAATTCATGAGGGCCATCAGGGCATGGAAAAATGTAAGGCGAGAGCACGAGGAATTCTTTATTGGCCTGGCATGACCCAGCAAATCGAGGACACAGTGTCCAAGTGCTGGATCTGTGAGAAGTTTCAGAGAAACAACTCAAAAGAGCCATTACTTCCTCATAAAATTCCTGATCGGCCATGGCAGAAGATTGCTGCCGATTTCCTAGAGTATAGTGGAGTGACATACCTGGCGATAATTGATTACTATTCAAAATGGTTAGAAATCATTAAGTGCGAAGGCAAAACAGCTAAAGATGTGATCCAAAATATGAAAATGGTGTTCTCACATAATGGTATCCCAGAGTGCGTAGTTTCCGACAATATGCCATTCATGAGCTACGAATACAAACAATTTGCAAGAGAATGGGATTTCCAAATAATCACATCAAGCCCAACATATGCCCAATCTAATGGGATGGCAGAGAGTGCAGTTAAGATTGGTAAAACAATGCTCCGTAAAGCACATGCAGAAGGGACAGATATCTATACCGGTACAGCTCTTTTAGAATACAGATCAACTCCAGTTAAGGACATAAACAGATCTCCAGCACAATTGCTAATGAGCAGAAATCTTCGCACAAAGTTGCCGATATCCAAGTCTCTATTAGAACCTAGAGTAGAAACACAGGTTACGGACGCCCTTCGTCTAAAACAATGTCGTCAGAAGAAGTTTTATGATAGATCGGCTCGTCCTCTACCAGAACTAAAAATAGGAGAGAGTTGCAGAATTAGACGTGGAGATACATGGGAGAAAGCCATCGTAAAGGGAATACATGAATCGCCTAGGTCGTACATCGTTACTACGGCCAACAACGCAGATTTCCGTAGGAACCGAAGAGATTTGCACCAGTCTGTAAACCCTCCTCCCATAGTAACACAGCCACTTCCGGAAGAGTTGTTCCAAGAACCAAATCACCTTCCAGAACCAGTGATTCCGATTGATCCTTTAGTTTTAGAACCTCCTTTGTCTCAAACGATAACTAGGCCAACTCGAAAGAAACAACTGCCTCGTTATCTGTTAGACTATCAGCGCTAAGCAACTTTTGATTATGATTTATGACTTATAAATAGTTTGTAATTTAGGTAAGCAATTCTATCTTTGTAACCCTATCTTTAGAATTGTAAAACAAATAATTGTACTTCTCATTATGTTGTTGAATAGTAATGTTTCAGTTTAGAAAAGGGGATGTTATATAAAGGTATTTGAAAACTGACAACAACAACAACAACTACATGTATCATGTTGTTAGGTTGGTACTAGGTAGAAGATTTCTAAGTTGTTTGGTGGGACCTAAAAAGTAGGACTCCCGCACTTTACTGTATTGTCATTGTATCAATAAACAGTCAACTAAAAATGTAATCCGTCGTTATTTGTAAACTATTAATCCATCCTGACTAGAAAACGTAATAAGAATATATAATAATATCCATTAGGGATTGTATATTAAGTATTGAAAACATAATGAAACTGTAGACAAACGCAAACAATATGTATAAATGCGTGATGGGGCTGGTTGGCCCACCCATTCACTTTGCAGGTTATGTGGAATTTCTGATACTAGACCTAGGGAGACCGGGGCTGGTTGGCCACGTTTTTACATTTAGAATTTTAGGAAGGAATCTAATTAAAGAAATGATTTCTTTCTTTCTGTGATCATTTCTTCAATCTGTGTTACACTTAAAAATAAATATATCAACATTTAAAAAAATACAATAAACAACAAAAATAGCTATTCTTATGTACTGGGCCAACCAGCCCCATGTACTGGGCCAACCAACCCCTGACATGGGGCAGGTTGGCCAATTCACATTCCAAGGTATATTAGTTGTTTAATGTATTAAACAAAGTAAGTAAAAATTTGAAGTTTTTTTTTTAAGTGCATCAAAGATAGAAGAAATGATTACAGAAAGATATCAATCATTTCTTTAATTAGATTCCTTCCTAAAATTCCAACTGTAAAAACGTGGCCAACTAGCCCCGGTCTCCCCTACTAGACCTAGTTGTAAACTCGTCGTACCGTATAGGCTTAATATAACATTTTCGAAGCGAGCTGACAGAGTTTTCTAGCCAAAGTCTTCTCTTCCTATTCTAAATGTCTTGAATAACATTTTTTTTAAATAGCAAACATCTATTAGGCCTAACTTAATTGATCTATTTTGCTTGTTTTATACCTATTGAAAAATGCCACACTAACTTCCTCCGTAGGCCCCAAAAGTAATAGCCTAGTTCTAGTTAATTCTACCGTAATAAGGCTACGGCACCGCCAAAATATATTGACCCGGTAGTCCCAGGCCACTAGGCTTATAGGCCTAAAGCCTAGAAGTAGATGTGCAATGTGATCACAGATCAAGTTTAACTTTGCCAAAATATCAATCAATGCTCTCGATACCTAGTCTAAACAATCGAAAGCTATTATATGATCATGTAACCAATACTTCATAAGCTTTCGATCGAAATCCTTCAATTGTTAAACTTCGCTTCCGACATGCATAAGAAGTATAAAATGATAGGTCTAGTTTAAACATGATCACTCGGAACGTCGATCCACAACGAGCGATCTCAGCATATATATTTAATTTATTGGCTATAATTTTTATCAAATTATACCTAACCTACTTTTACTTTTCTAGCATTTACCAGTTTGCAAGTTGCTAGGAGGTCTTTCATTTGTAATTTAGTACATAATATTATTAAGCTTACTGTTAACATGTTAAAATTTGTTCAAGGTCACTTGTTCTCCAGCAGTACTTTGCCCATGTGATGTCATCAAGCTTGAGGAGGTTACCGATGTTCCCTGGGGTATGATTTGCCCGAAGAATTAGTTACGACATGACAGATTTTCTCCAGCCACCAACCGGCAGCTCTGCCGGGCCATGATAGATCCAGTAGGCCATGACAATGTCCATGGGGGAAGCCGATCTATCTCATTTAAAAAGTGAAATTTGTTTTGTACTGAATTGTAAAATTTTGTAATATAAGAGAGTGATTTTAAAAAAAATTGTTCTTTACAGTACCTTGCCTAATAATGCCTACCCGTAGTAGATAAGTTTCCATGCCTTTTGTACTGTAAGTTCTACGTAGGCCTATAGATAGCCATAACGGGGCTCCTACAATTTCTAAACATTCCATATAAATCACAAGCTTAATAAAGATGGGCTAAATAATGCATTTCTCTAATTTGAAGTGCCAAATGAAATCATCTGCAATAGCCTATGGATTTGTCACACAGCTTCAAAATTTTAACTGTAGGCCTAGGCCTATCTTATTTTTCATGTTTTTTATCCAGCATCTAGGCCTATGCATTTTCAAATAATTTTCTAACTATAAAATATTATGCCTCTGTTTGATTGTGCATGTTACTAACTTACAACAATAATTATTCTATCTGTAGGCCTTTAGACCTTGTTGATATTACTAGCATTCGGCGCGGGTTAGAAACTCTAAATATTACGTTGCAAAAGACTTGGATAATTTTATAGAATATAGATATTGTAAAGTTACTAGGGGTGTGCGAATATTCGAAATTTTTGAAGTATTCGAGAATAATTTACTATTCGTATTCGATTCGAAACTCGAATAGTAACTATTCGAATTTCCGAAGTATTCGAATTCCCGAAGTATTCGATTTGAAATTCCCGCTAGTATGCAGGAAACTACATTACCGATCGACGCACCCTATCGTCAACTCCGCGCAACGTGTTTCAGCGGTCGTACCAACCAAACCAAGCTGTACCAACTTCGACAAACAACAGCATCTGTTATCACCGTTGTCACGACGTCGTTGAACGTAAGAAATTACTCCGAAAACGTGATGCAAACCTCATCTTTCTTGCAAAAAAGTTCTAAACATGGTCTTTTCTCAGGTAAATGCTCATGTAAAAACCCGCATAGGGCTCTCGTGCTTACAGATCACGAAGAAGAAGCGGGCCTTGAGCCCGAAACGGACATAGCCCTAGGCCTAGCCTAGCCCTACCCGCTTTAAAGTCTAGGCCCTAGGCCTAGCCTACGGCAAAAAAAGTGCGATTTGGTACTTTTTCAACCCAAAAGGGAACGAAGCCGAATGTATGCATTGCAAAAAAGATTAAAAACCCCCACAGGTCAGAACAACGAACATTGTTTTTAATTCCCTGTGCTTTGCACAATGCTAGGCCTAGGCCCTAGGCTAGCCTACCTAGGCCTAGGCCTAGGCCCTAGCCTGCCTAGGCCTAGGCCCTAGCCTGCCTAGGCCTAGTGCTAGGGGCTATAGCCATTGAATTTTGCCAAGGCTAGCCTAGGGTAGACCTAGGACCAAAGATCCTATTATTAATTAATAATATTCATATTAATAGCCATAATAAATAAAACTTAAAAACAACTAAATGTTTATTTTTATGTGTGCGCACTGTTTTGACAACTATTCGATATTCGACTTTGATATTCGACTTTTTTTACTGTGTACTATTCGATATTCGTATTCGAACTCAAAAATCACTATTCGCACACCCCTAAAAGTTACCTTGTCCCATCCCCACTCAACATTTCAAATCTCTTTATCTGGTCCCCTAGTCTTTAGTCTACCTTAGTGGAGCCTAAGCCTACATTAACAATATTAGGCCTATGTCCTCGTTGGACGAGCCAACTTCATTTCATAATGTAGGTACCTAAAAGAATAATTTGATGCATGCATTTGATATTTTGTTGTAATTTGGATCGTAATCAATAATCATAGTTGCATCCTACAGTAGGCCTACTCGTACAGATAATGGTAGGCCGCAACGCAATTGCTGTTTTTAAGCTGGATTCATGACGTTGCAAGACGCGTGATTCTGCTGGTAGTTCACAACTAGCGGAAAAACAACGCACCCACCGTACACACTTTATGTGACGGGAATGTTTTGTTCCGAATCCAGCTTAAGACTTTTCTTGTAAAATTTGGGCTCATTTTTCCACAACTGATAGGCCTACATTTTATTTAACTCTGAATAAATGAACCATCAACATTGGGACACACTACATTTTATTGATGGTGCGCTTCGAATGATACCATACCCTAACGTAAGTCACATCTCCTGTGCTCAACGTCAACGCACCCACCGTACACACTTTATGTGACGGGAATGTTTTGTTCCGAATCCAGCTTAAGACTTTTCTTGTAAAATTTGGGCTCATTTTTCCACAACTGATAGGCCTACATTTTATTTAACTCTGAATAAATGAACCATCAACATTGGGACACACTACATTTTATTGATGGTGGGCTTCGAATGATACCGTACCCTAACGTAAGTCACATCTCCTGTGCTCAACGTCAACGCACCCACCGTACACACTTTATGTGACGGGAATGTTTTGTTCCGAATCCAGCTTAAGACTTTTCTTGTAAAATTTGGGCTAATTTTTCCACAACTGATAGGCCTACATTTTATTTAACTCTGAATAAATGAACCATCAACATTGGGACACACTACATTTTATTGATGGTGGGCTTGGAATGATACCGTACCCTAACGTAAGTCACATCTCCTGTGCTCAACGTCAACGCACCCACCGTACACACTTTATGTGACGGGAATGTTTTGTTCCGAATCCAGCTTAAGACTTTTCTTGTAAAATTTGGGCTCATTTTTCCACAACTGATAGGCCTACATTTTATTTAACTCTGAATAAATGAACCATCAACATTGGAACACACTTCATTTTATTGATGGTGCGCTTTGAATGATACCGTACCCTAAGGGTTAGTCACATCTCCTGTGCTCATCGTAAGAGCGTAGGCCTACCTACACACTAACAAATAAACTGGACCTAACATACATTTTGAACTGTAGGAGTGCATTTTGCAAGGCAAAATCTCCTATGATAGGCCCGTGGACTAAGGCCACTGGCCTAGGTATGTTTGCATGGGCTGAGCAAGCCCTGCACAGTACAAGGTCTTTCCAAGACTGCTCCATGCAACCAAGGCTTGTCTTGCTTAGGCATTAACATACAAGAGAATAGGCTAGCCTACTTTTTGAACTGTTGGAACTAGACAAGGCACAACCCTCTTCCCTCTAGGTGGTTCATTGACACATGGATTCACATGGAAATAAAGCAACATTCTATTCTACTTTAGGCAAGGCTAAAGTAGCCTATGCCTGGTCTTATGTTTAATGTGCCTAGGCCTATTTATCAGTATACTATAACCTAACATTGTTTTGGACTAAGGCCTATGTATTAGAACAAAGGGGGGTGAGTATACCACTATTTGCATTATTGTGGATTATTCAATTAGATAAAACAAAAGTTAACTCTGGGCTTGGTCCTATAGCTTAAAAAATTGCATTTAATGTGGATATAGAAGAAACTTGTGCACAGAATATTGTGAAGGTAGGCCTATTGCGTTAACGCCTACTAATCGATTATACTAGCAGTTATCAGTAATTAAACCTGCCCATCTGGGCTAGGGTTCGTAATAGAAGGTAGAAAGTTATGTGACTGAGTAGGCCTAGGCATAGAGAAATAACCGGGCCTAGGTCAATACGAATTTATTTGTATTTATTTATTCTATTGCTCTCCTTTGCAAGGTCCGATTTAATTATACAAACAATAAGATCATAAAATCTCAAAACACAATTCACAAAGTTGGCTTTTAATTAAGTAGCAAACATACATACATACATAACATTTCTTAACGGTTGCAAATGGGCCCTTCCGCCCGGTGGCAACCACTCACTCCCCCCAGACCTAATTACTGTCCCCCCTAAAAAACGATCTAAATTCCCTTAAAGACCCACTACCTACAATATCCCCCGGCAAGTCATTCCATTCCCTAACAGTCCTTTCCATGAAACCATACCGACCCAGATCCGTTCTTACTACTTGACGCTGGAACTTCCATGAATGATCCCCCCTTCCCCTGTAAAGCCCCTCTTGTAGCCTATTGCGGATGTCCCCCCACCCCCTACTTCCCCTAGCCGCCCTGTACATATTGCACAACCTAACCTCCCTTCTTCTTCCCTCTAATGACTCCCACCCCAACTCTCCTAACATTGCAGTGACACTGTCATATACTCTCTCTACATTCCCCTTATCATCCTCTTCCCACTGCCACCGCCTAACCTTTCCCGTAACCCTTCTTGCCGCCCTACGTTGGACTTTCTCTACCTCCAAAACCTCCCCCAACTTATACGGATCCCATGCTGCCGCCCCATACTCCAGGACAGGTCTAACCACTACCTTATATGCCCGATCTTTAACCTCCCGGCTGGCCCCTCTTAGATTTCTCATAACAAAACCCAGAGCCCTATTTCCCTTCTTAACAACTTCTTGCACCTGATCCCCCCCATCCCAAATCCTCTGCCAACATCACCCCTAAGTACTTATACGTTCCTACTTTCTCCATAACAGCCCCCATTAAAGTGTATGTCCTACCTACCTTAATTATTCTTCGCGAGAAACCAACCACCTTACATTTACCTATGTTCAAACCCATCTTATTTGCTGTGACCCATTCCTCTATTACCCCCAGATCTGCCTGCAACAGCCTAACATCCTCAATCCCCCTTATTGCTCTATACAAAACACAATCATCTGCAAATAATCTTATTCTTGATGTTATTCCCTGCCCTATGTCATTTATAAACATAATAAACAACAAAGGTCCTAACACTGAGCCCTGCGGTACCCCCGATGTAACCTCTATACTATGTGACAAAGTACCCCCAACCCTAACCCTCTGAGACCTACCTCTCAAGAAATCTCCAACCCACCTCACCACTCCTTTATCCCCCACCACATTGTTAACCTTCTCCATTAGCAAATCGTGCGAGACTTTATCAAAAGCCTTTTCAAAATCTAGAAAAACAGCATCTACTTCCCCCCCACTGTCCAAAATGTCCCCAATATCCTGAACTAATCCTACCAGTTGAGTGTCACAAGAAAAACCTTCCCTGAAACCATGTTGAGCATCCGTGAACCACGCCTCCCCTTCCAATGAGTTCCTAACATAGTCTGCAACTACCCTCTCCATAATTTTGCTCCCTACTGAAGTCAAGCTAACTGGCCTATAATTTCCTATTGTACAACAACATGCAATTTAAGGCAAATAATATGATTTATAGCATAGACAGGGTCAAACGTCCAGTTATCAGTCCTCCTGTCACATTTTCAAATCCCCGCGCTTGGCGGCGCACCACAGCTTGTTGAATGTTTTGATATGGGAACTTTTTGGTGTCAAGAAGGCAGCGTTACGACCAGCAGGAGCATGAGCAGGAGTAGTAATTTTCGTCGTGCGCCATTTTTATTTGTGCGCATGTATCTGCGTAAATAGTCCTGATGTCACTACGCGGCACAAAATAACATTCATGACGTAGGCACTCCCATAGTTTGGCCGTCGCCCCTATAGGGTGGTCTTCTTGCAAGCTGCATTAGACATTCAAACCGGTTAGTACAGGTAGGGTACAAGAAAACACACATAGGATGGAAGGAAGAAAAGACAGGGTTAAAGATTTTTACTTGATTTTGTAACAAACTGAATGCATAAAATAAAACCTATTTTCCACAAACCCTGTGTGAGTAAATTGATCAACTATTTGTTTAACCTTATCTCATCATATTAGCTAGGCCACTCTATTTAATTTTATTTCAAAAGCCTTCATTACTTAAATACTTACACCGTGTGCACAAAAACATACATATAAATAAATAAATAAAAATCAATAGGTCCAAATTTTATTCGCCCAGAATATTTCTTTCCACTTGCTTCCCTCTTAATTAAATATTTTTCTCATCAGATTTCTTATTAAAAATTTAAAATAAATGGTTGATAAAGAAACTTATCACCTTGGTTGGCAAGTATTATGTAGCTAAAAGACAACATACAGAATAACAACCATTTCTAAATTTATTAGTTAAAACTTAATCTCGTAGGATGTGCATAGTACTATATTTTGTGCATAGACATTTCACCATGTAAAAAGAGAGATTGGCTTGAATCTTGATCATGAAAAGTCTTATAAAAACAGCGCCGAAGGAAAAAAAAACAGACAAAAACTGGTCTCGTAAAACTGCCACAGCCCAGTTCCGACTTGCAACTGGCCACGACGTTCTGCATCACCATCTGAACAGATTCAACATCACCACCGAACCAGCCACTTGTAAATTATGTAATTTCGAATCCCAAGACAGAGCACATCTTTTCAGGTGCGCCGCACTCCAGAATGACATTGACTCCCTGCCCAATGATATGAGCATGTCAGAGAAAGAAGTCATTTTATACTGGATAGCAAAAAAGAAAAATGGCTGAAGAAGCCCCTCTCTGCACAGGAAAAAACCTTAAGATTAACTATTTTGAGCACAGGTAGGCCCCTACATAGTCAACTCATCCTACAGCTATCAAGCTATGTTTGCACTGGTATATTATTTCAAGCTCTGTAAACCCAATGTTGCAAGACTCTTGGCATGCAGTTAAGGTAGGTAATTATTTCCACACCAGTAACCTTGCCCCTCAACTAATTATAGAATCATGATACAACAGCACACAGCATGAAGGAAAGTATGGATCACAATCAAAAACCTGCATCACGGTCTATTTTTGAAGTCAAACATTAAACATCAATGGCACTTTCTACATTGACTTGGCACTTAATTAATTTTATAGTAGCATAATACTAATCTAAAATTACCATTTAAAAGATATTTGTTTAACTGTTGTTCTATTCACTATTGGTTTTAAGTAAAAAAAAAAAAAAACCAAGGGATTAATTTTTTAGTAAAATTTCTGTAAAAGTAGTAGAATGTTCCCTACCTCTCCACAAATAAAGCATTTAACTAAAGAGCGTGTTATTTCCTGTAAATTTCAAAATATTCTGATAGGTGAATGAATACTTTAAATGTTAAGCAACACAAAATTACACTTACATATTTGAGTCTGTGAGCTCTCCAAAGTCGTAAGCTCTGATCCGATGGTGGGTGTCCGCAGCCAGAACCGTCCGCCCACCCCGACGACGACACCACAGACAGTTGACTCGAACCCCCTCCCAGGAGTCGAGAATGTTCCCCTCCAGATCCTGCGTTAGGGGAGGGACCGTACCTCATTAGCGATGCCGATAACCAATAGGCAGAGGTCTGCACAAATGGTGCTTTAGCAAACAATAGAACAAAGTACAAATTGATTTGTTCAGAATACATATTTAAAAACGATTACGTATAATATTTTCACAATTTCATAGAAAGAATAGATCAACTTTTATAATATAATATAATATAATATAATATAATAATTTTTAAATGTGTGCAGCAAAACAGAAAACTTAATACAACCAAGTTAAGTTTACGTTTGTGGGAATTATCAAGATTGGTGTGATACTTTGTTTCTAAAAGCACCTCATGAACTCTTTAACAAGTTTATAATCTACTGCACAAAAAATATTTATTTCTGTTGTGGTTTCCGTTATTAATAATACCTCATGGATGTTTTATTTTTAATCAAATTTCATTAAGGTTATTTGCAAGGAAAACCATTTACAAATCACAACACTGGAATTTTAACTCGTAATTTTCCATCAAGCAGCATACATATTATTGTAAATGAATAATAATCAATAATAAAATACCTAAGTCATTTGATTTCTATTCTTTGGTAGCCATACTGCAATAATACTCACACATTGATAAAACTGGCCTCTTATTCCCCCTGTGACAAATTTCTTGCCATCCACGTTCCAAGAACACGACGTGAGAGAATCTTCGGGCGAATGAGTGACCTTGACTCGAAGTTCGTCGCCCTCAATGTTCCAGATCCACAACTCGGGACAATCTTCGGGGCCACACGCGATCAGATGCGAGCTGTCCGGACTCCAGGCGACATATGCCACTCCATAAGAATGACCTTCCAGAGTTTTACGGTGTGTAATGTGCAATGTTTCCTGTGGCAATTAATTAACACTGTATGTCTTGATGGGAAATAACATACAGTAAGAACTCTATTATCCGAGTTGGATGAGACCGGGGGCACCTCGGATTACCGAAAAACTCAGATAACGCGTTTTTTTGATTATTTGCTCTCGTAGCATAGCCTGGTATGGTAAAATGATATATGACACATGCAAAAAAACAAGGCAGTATACTTTGCCTATTTCCACTCCATAATGACCTATGGGATTGCTATATGGGGAAATAGTACTGATGCAAAAAAAATCTTTGTTCTCCAAAAAAAATCTGTGAGGGTAGTTGCAAAAGCAGGTTTCAGGGATAGTTGTAAACCTTTTTTTAGATCTCTAAAAATTCTTCCCATGCCCTGTGTCTACATATGTGAAGTTATCACTTTTGTACATAGTAACCTCAACCTTTTCACCAAAAACTTGAATGTACACGACATAAATACTCGAAACAGAGGTCAGCTGAGAGTAACCCAGTGTAACCTATCGAGAAGGCAAAAAGGTATGGCAGAGAGTGGAATAAAGATGTACAATAATCTTCATCAAAGCTTTAAGGATATAAGTGACATAAAAGAATTTAAGAAAACTTTAAAAAAATCGCTGCTGTCTCATTGCTACTACTCTGTAAATGAATTTTATGATCAACCACTTATAATGCAGGTGGGATAAGCCTAATGTTTTTCTTTTGTTTTTAACAAGTGTATCTTGTCGGTTGTTAAATGAGGTGTTTTTGTTTTTTTTACTGATATTGGATTTTATGACCTATATTTTAAAAATTTTGGCAAGTATGTGTCAGTCTTAAAATAAGCCTGTGTATTTATTTGTTATAGGATTTTATACAATTATGACTCCTATTTAAGTGTTAATTATTGTTAAATCTACTCTTTTGGTAGTGACTGTGAGAAACATGTTTGTAAATTTTTTATATTACTTTTTACTTTGGGACTTTGAGCATCACTGTTCATTTGTTTTTTATTTGACTACACTGCCTGTGTATATAGGTTATTAGCTCTAATACCTAAACCCAAATAACATGACAACTCGATAATTCTGTGCATCCTACAATGTATACAAGAATGTAAAAGAGGCTTGACAATAAATGAAATAAATGATAAAGGAACATAAAATACACACGAAACACTTCATACAGGGTATACCAAATGATTTAATAGCTTGTAAATCAAGCTCACAAACACACATACACAATTAGGCCTACATGTCGTAATAAAAACGCATGTCTAGGCCTAAACTCGACGCAGTAGGCCTAGGCCTAGAATGCAAACATAGGCCTAGGGCCGAGGCCTAGCTCTCTTTCTCATCGCCCGCGCTGAAGCTCTCGTCGCAAGATAAGTCTGGGAAAGAAATAAGATAAGCCCAGGAATAATAATTCAATGCGTCGTGATTACAAATTTCGTGAATCGGTTGAAACATGATCGCATCACAATTCTTCTTCCACATAGTTCCACAACGACTTTGATGATTTGATCAGCTGTGACTGTGAGATAGTTGGATCGTATGCGCACGCGCAGGCGCACACTGACCACTGAGCTCTATATGCTCAGTGACACTGACGCTTACCGGCGATGCGCGCGACGCACACTGACCACTGAGCTCTATATGCTCAGTGACACTGACGCACACTGCTCGAAAGTCGAGATATATCGCCGATCTATCTTCTCTTGCACTCACTCGTAGGCATGGGCAATACTCCCGCTAGGCCTACAAATATATGCGAGTACATTTAAAAAAGCGCGGCGCGGCGTCTGAATTTATTTTTATGTTTTATTTACGTTGTAGTATTTACTTTAAAAAAATATATAAAAATAAATAAATAAATATCAAAATATTTTTTTAATTTTTTTTATGGAGCTCGGTTAATACGGTACATCGGATAATCGGAGATCGGATAATGGAGTTCTTACTGTACATTACAAATACAAAAATAATTGTTGAAACTGTTATAAAAAAAAATTATGTTATAGATAAAGGCTAGATAGACATATGAATTGTTGTAGTATATCTTTAAAAACTAGGGATGCCAAACGATATTAAAATTCATATCGATAATTGTGCCGAAATGAGAATAATATTGGGATTATATTGTGCCCAAAAATATCCCGATATATCGGCATAAAACTCGCCTTTCGCGTATTTGCATCAATTTGAATTGCGTGCCATCTCAACGCTGGTCGGCGGATTGGCCGCCAACTACGACAGGCCCCTCGATGCCCCTCCCACGAGCAAGTGTGCGAGAAGGATCGGTGAAGCAAGATAGAGAGAGAGAGAGCGCGAGCGGCGAGTGCTGTTCCTTGATCGTCGAGGCATGTGGGAGGGGGGGGAGAGTGTGGTACCGTCAAATAGATCGCGAGCGGAAAAAAACCGTTTTGAGATGCTGGGAATTCCATGAAATCCAGGATTCAAGAGAAAAATATTGTTGTAACAGCATCGATTAGTCATATAAACTTGTATGTGCTACTGATTTGCTATTAAAAATCTGGATTCCCAATAATTATCGCGATAACGCTAGCAAATTGATATCGTACAATTATTGCGATACAGCCACTTATATCGCGATGATATCGATAATTATCGAAAAACGATTATCGTTGACATCCGATCCCTAATAAAACAAGGAAAATACTTTTTACTAGAATCCTTTCCTTGTTTTAAATTCACCCAACAAAATCATCAAAGTACTGTATTTGTGCAAATATAGGACTCGGGTATATTTTAAAATATTAAATTCATAAAGTGGGGTGCAGCCATAATGTGAAAACATTTGCTAAGAGTGTTTATAAGTTAAAACATACATACTGTTTAATATGTTATTGACAAAATAGGTTTGTGGCCGTTACTCGATGGCAGCATATAATGAAATACATACGGTAGGGCTACATCCCACCTCGTTTTCTCCCTTGCTCGAGTTCTGTCAAGCTCCAAGGCCAAAATTTTAAGGGAGGATTTTACTGAGTTTAGTGAGAAACATTGCTGGGTTCACATTAACAGCACATGCACACATTAAACATTACAGGACAGGTAGACACATAAAAACAGGGTCCAAAGCAAGTATCTGGGAAAAAATATTATGATTCAATATTCATTTGGAAGTAAGTGGAATCTTCCACTAATCCAGTCCCGGTATCCTATATTGTATTTAACAGTAATGCTAAGTATTTAATTTAACTTACTGGGTCTACATCCCATATGACTACAGTGGTATCTTTGGATCCAGTAGCTAACTTGAGGCCATCGGGTGAAAAACGACAAAACCATACTTCGTCACAGTGGTCATTTAGAATTTGCATAGTTTCACATGGGAAATTGTCTCTGGAATGGAAAAAAAACATTAGGCACAAATAATAGGTAAAACAAATACAATTATTTCTCATAAAAACACCAACCAGTAATATGACATTGAAAGCAACAATAAAAAACAAAAAAACTAAGTAAACAATAAATGTAAACAAAACGGAAAGAATACATAAATTTGAGACAAGATTTTGGGTGTCTCCACGCACAGTTGTTCTTTTGTAAGATTGTGATAGTCTTTGCTTTCATTTGTATGAGAAAGCAATGAAAATGAAGTTAAGTAGCTAGTAGAGTCTAAGCTGCAGATATGCTGAAGGCAACTGCCATCGCCAACAACGGAAACCAGATGTGAACTTAAAGGATTTGTGACAGCCGATTTCAACGAGTTATATCCACTATGAACAATTAGTATCGTTATTGAAAAGCTGCTGCGGTTTCCGTTGCCTTGCCTTCAGTATATTCGTTGGGCATCGCAGAGCCGATACCATCCAAAATGAAATATCACCATTGTTAACACACGGAGATACAGTACACCTAGACATAATAACTCATGAACAGCAAAGGATTTAACCATCAGCAAGGTCAGCTTAGGCCACAATCCAACCGGACTTTCTCAGGAATTACCACTAATCGTAAAGCTACAAATGTACTAACGGCTACCACCTACCAAATATTGACTACATGAAATGACAAACCTAGAAACTACAGAAAGCCTTTTCCATAGCCGTGAAGAGAATACAAATTACACAAAGAGAGTAGTAGGTCAAAGTGTATAGATCTCGAAGATTCCCTGAATTTAATCACAACAGTGCAGCAGTTTGTCGTCTGGTAGAGAGGAAAGAAATACAGAAAAATTAAGGTAAGAAGTAGTAACAACAAAAAAGGGACAATTTAAAAAACGTCGCAGGTCCAAATTTAGAGATTTCAAAAGTTCCCTGAAAATGTGATCAAGATCGAAATAGCCGATTGTCCGATAGGGAGTGAACAAACACAGAAAACAGGATGTCACTACACTGATCCCATTACAAATGGAATTGACTTGATGAGTATAGTGAGCATAGCAGAAATTAATCCGACAGCACGAAGAAGCTGGATTGAGCGTTTCTTCTCTCTCCACTGGACCAACAACTAGTCTAAATTTAATTTAAGTTTTACAAAGGTGTGTGACTTGCAATTCAATATACATTACATACTGAACTGATTTTTTACTAATGAAATTAACCCATCGGCGTTTTCGCCGGTCGAATCGACGGGCTGTTTCAAATGCGCGCCGAAATACCTGGCCATCGGATCGACGGGCTGGAACAGCAAGGGAACAGCGCGCTACATTATCGGTCGTTGTATGAGAATGGTTCGTCCAATCACCAAGAGATCGCGCTCGATGTACTCTACGCATTTCGCTGCATCCAACGATGTGTTTGGCTCGTCACTCGGTCAAGTTTTAGCCTGTCTATGCTTGAAGGAAAGATTATGTCTGCATTCGTAGGTGGTATGGCGGCGCGCGCGCTATGGCGGCTACAGCTTATTGCAATATTTTGAAGGATATGACGAAGATGAAGGGTGTGATATTTTGACACCAAGAAAAATCGAAGGAAAGAGCATACACCCTAGACATTTATTTAGGCAACATTTAAGTTTTTATTTCAAGTAAATCGGGTTATTTTTGTTGTAACAGTGAATTTTTTGCTGAGGTGCGCTCTGCAACCCCATTTCGTAAAAAATAAATGGAATTCAGGGGCCAGGCGGCGAGATTTTAAATAGAACGCCGATGGGTTAAATATTGAATAGAGATGTTTAACAACAATAGGGAATTTGCAAAAGTTCCCGATGTCGGTAAAAGTATGTGCAATAGTATATAGGCCTAGATATTCGTCTAAAAATGATATAAACGTTAGTTTAAGGTTTTTTAAGTTAATCATTCAATATCTATTGAGGGTCAAAGTTTGACATTTTAAATTTCCCTCACATTTATTTTGAAACGGCTGCCTACGTCACCGGCCTTCATGAGGAACATGGCCGCCTAGATAAACGGTGATTTTCCCTCCTTTTACCAAATTCTTTGGTTCATACAACAATGGTCAACAATAAACAACAGTTGATGTCCTTTTCCAAGTATTATAATCAACATTGTGTTTTTACTTATTATCAATTAAAATACGGTTAAAACTTACGTTGTGATATACTAAATGTATAAAATAAAATATTAAGCATATTAGAACAAACTAGATGTCAAAATGTGCTTCTACAGCCAAGATAATCTCCGAAAGCGAGTAACTTGGTATATCGTTACATGGGATTGT
>JAMZAV010011048.1:0-22201 GCA_024449915.1 Sweltsa coloradensis | reverse complement strand
TTTTTTTGTTATGTGGGGATACCTTACAATTTTGTGGGGGGAGTTGGTATTTTTGAAAAAAAAAGTTTTATAGTTTTTTAAGCCCTCAAAAAAAAGACGGAGTTTTTTAAAAATGTATGCTGAACATATTTTAATAATGGAATAATAAATAACTTTCGAAAAAAAAACATTTTTTTGGGGGGCGCCCCGGCGGTCTTTATATTATTTAGCTGGGGTTTTAAAGGGTTTTTTTGCTAAAACAAGCCACTAGATTTCGGACATAAAGGTTTAAGTTAATGCCCCAAGGTTATCTATGGGCCCTTTTCTTAAATCGGTCCAATAGAGTTTGTCCCCAAAAAGTTTTTGGGGACGAGCGTAGCGACGAAGCGAAGATCCTTTTCACTACACTGGAAAAAAAAATCCGGAATGTCCTTTTTTTTTTTTTTTTTTGTTTTTTTGTGTGTTTGTCAGCCCGATTCCGGCTAAACCGATACCCCCATTTCGATGAAATTTTCTGGGGCCTTCAAAATCTCTGAATTTTGAACGCCACGTTTTTAAAGCGCAATCGGAAAATTATTTTCATAAAAAATCGCAATTTTACTTTTTTTTTTTCGTTTTTTTTTAAACTTTTTTGACTAAAAACCTACTGTTTACCATTTAAATGATTTCTCACAAAACCTTAATTTATGAATTAAGATATTCGTGTAAAATTTTTGAGCCCGAAAAATTTCTTATGAAAATTGCAATTTTACGCCCTTTTTGTTTTTTTTAAATTACGAAATTAAAATGACAAAAAAAATTTAAATTTTTTTTTTTAATTTTAATTTAATTTTTTTTTTTTAATCGACTTCGAAGATTTTTTTACAGAACACAGAAAATCCGCTAACACATGGCAGTCAATGCACCAATTACGCTCACCCAACAAGCCCTGAAAAAGCGTTTGCGAAGCCCCTAGTATAAATAAAAACAGTAAACCCCGGGTCCATTAATTTGGCTCAACCCCCAAATGAAATTTTTGACTTTTTTGGGGGAATTTTGCACACTTTTGCAAAATTTTTTTGCCAACCAACTTCGATTTTTGCACAACAACACAAAAAGTTAGGGAACTTCTTTTTGGCTGAGCCAATTTAAAGCAGAACAACCAAAAATGGATTTTCATTCAAACCTATCCCATTTTTTTGCAATTTTTTTGCAAAATTTTTTGCAAAACCCCTTTCGATTTTTGCACAAGAAACAAAAAAAAGTTCGAAAACTTCTTTTTGGCTGACCCAAGTAATGTTTTTCAAAAAACGCTTTTCATGTCCCAAACTTATCCCATTTTTTTTGCACATTTTTTGCACAAATTTTGCAAAACCAACTTCGATTTTTGCACAAGCAACAAAAAAGTTACGCAACTTCTTTTTGGCTGAGCCCAAGTTAATGCTAGAAAAACCAAAATGGATTTTCATGTCAAAAACCTATGCCTATTTTTGCAAAATTTTTTTGCCCAAAAATTTTTGCCAACCAAATTTCGATTTTGCACAAGAAACAAAAAAAAGTTACGACAACTTCTTTTTGGTTGACCCAAGTTAATGTTTTTCAAAAAAACAAATTTCATGTGAAAAATTTTATCCCATTTTTGCCCCTTTTTTGCACAATTTTGCACAACCATTTTCTTTTTTGCACAAGAAAACCCCCAAAAAAAAGTTACGGCAACTTCATTTTGGCTGAGCCAGTTAATGCTAAAACCCAAAAGGATTTTCATGTAAAAACCTAGCCATATTTTTGCACATTTTTTGCACAATTTTGACAACCAATTTCGATTTTTGCACAACAAAAAAAAAAGTTACGAAAATTTCATTTGGCGACCCAAATTTAAGATTTTCAAAAAAACGTTTTATTTGCAAACTTTACCATTTTTTGACCCTTTTTGAAATTTTTTGCACACCAATTCGTTTTTTGCACAAGAACACAAAAAAGTTAGGGGGCCCAACTTCTTTTTGGCTGACCCAAGTTAATGCTAAAAACCAAAAGGATTTTCATGTCAAAACCATGCCATATTTTTGCACACTTTTTGCAAAATTTTGCCCCCCAAAAATTTTCGTTTTTCCCACAAGCAAAAAACAAAAAATTTTACGACAACTTTTTTTGTTTACAATTTAAATGATTTTAAAAATAAAAAAAATTTTCATGTGAAACTTATCCCATATTTTTGCCCCTTTTTTTGCACAATTTTGCAAAACCCATCTTCGATTTTTGCACAAGAAACACAAAAAAGTTACGGCAACTTCTTTTTGGGAGCCAGTTAATGTAGAAAAACCAAAATGGTTTTCATGTAAAACCTATGCCAATTTTTTGCACATTTTTTGAAAAATTTTGCACAACCAATTTTAATTTTTGCACAAGCAAACAAAAAAGTTACGACAATTTCTTTTTGGCTGACCCAAGGTAATGATTTTTCAAAATAACAAATTTCCCTGTGCAAACTTTTTACCATTTTTTTTGCACACTTTTTCACAATTTTGCACAACCAACTTCGTTTTTTTGACAGGTACACAAAAAAGTTACGGCAACTTCTTTTTGGCTGACCAAGTTAAGCTAAAAACAACCAAAAAATGGTTTTTCATTAAAAAACCTATGCCATTTTTTGGCACATTTTTTTGCCAATTTTGCACAAAAAAAATTTTGATTTTTGACAAGCAACACAAAAAAGAACAACTTTTTTTGGGTTGACCCAAAGAAAAGATTTTAAAAATAAAAAAATTTTCATGTGCAAACTTATCCCATATTTGCACACTTTTTGCATAATTTTCACAACAAACTCCGATTTTTGCACAAGCAACACAAAAATTACGCAACTTCATTTTGGCTGAGCCAATTTTAATGCTAGAATAACCAAAATGGATTTTAATGTCCAAAACCTATGCACATATTTTTGCACATTTTTTGCACAATTTTTTGAAAACCCAAATTTTGGATTTTTGCACAAGCAACACAAAAAAGACGGCCTTCTTTTGGCGACCCAATTTTTAATGCTAGAACAACCAAAAATGGATTTTTTCTCAAAAACCTATCCCATATTTTTGCACATTTTTTGCACAATTTTGACAACCAATTTTTGATTTTTTCAAAAAGCAACAAAAAAAAATTTACGAAACTTCATTTTGGCAACCCAAATTTAATGTTTTTCAAAATAACGAATTTCATGTAAAAACTTTTACCATATTTTTGCCCCATTTTTGCACAAGTTTGCACAACCAATTTCGTTTTTTGACAAGTAACACAAAAAAGTTACGACAACTTCTTTTTGGGCTGAGCCAAGTTATTGGATTTCAAAAATAAAAATTTAATTTCATGTGCAAATTTATCTATTTTTGCACACTCGTCATAATTTTGCACGCCCATTTGATTTTGAACATGCAAAAAAAAAAAATTACGACAACTTCTTTTTGGCGAGCTTTTTTTAAAATATTTTTCGTAAAATAACGAATTTCGTTGCAACTTACTCCCATTTTTGCACTCTTTTTGTATAATTTTGCACAAGCATTTCGATTTTGGATAAACTACAAAAAAAACTTAAAACTTTATTTTGCTGACCAATAATATTTTCGTAAAAAACGTTTTAAATTGCAATTTATACTTTGGGAAAATGTTTGCGGATATGCAACTCTATTATTAGCTAACGTATTACATCTTTATTGAGAGAACATTTTTGTTACGTGAATGAAATTTGCAATGGTTGCAGGTTTGTCAATTTATAAAAAAAAAAAAACAAAATTTATGATTTTTAACAATAAGACTAAACAGATAAAGGTAAGAAAATTTTAGGAGTGATGGTAATAAAAATCGGGAAAGGGAGACACTTTTAAATTGCAGGTGTAAAAGTAGATGATGACCTTCATGGAATGTACACTAGACCCCTTTAAAAACGCTCAGTTCTGATTTTAACATAATGAAAATTTTAAAACCCTTTGGGTATATTGATTGGAAAAATCAGTTATTATGCATTTTAATTCACAATGAGTATGCTGCATTGGTAGGGGGCAACTAAAGAAGGGCTAATACGGATTATATTAAGACACAGAAAAGACCCACCCGAATAATAGTCGGCAAAAATTTACTTGGAAATGTAAAAAATTTTTTAAAGACCTTAAAATACTTCTTTTCCAAATTTATATATATCAATTATCAGTACGTTAAAAATTTAGCAAAAGTAAAAAAAAAATGTAACAATCATTTTAAATACCGGGAGTAGGAAAAGTACATAAGCTAGGCAAATCTAGCTAGATATGAAAAAGCACCTGTATATGCTGAAAAATTTTTAATAAATCTGCTCCCCAAGCAACAAAAACAAATGCAACATAGATCAATTTAAAAGCTCATTTAAAAAATACTTTGGAAAAGAAATTTTATAAATTTGGTGATTTTATTATCACAATTTGTTGGTAGGGGGCGACACCTTGTGCTTGGGGCATACTGCCCCTTTCACCCAACCTTCCATCTAAGCTTTAGTAAAAAATAAATAATAATAATAATTAATAATAATAATAATAATAAAATATAATAATAATAAAAATAAAAATAATAATAAAAAAATAATAATAATAATAATAATAATAATAATAATAAAATAATAAAATTATGCGGGAACACAATTTAAACATGTTATTTTAACCAGTAAGCCAAGCTTGTATTTAAATTTTTAAATGGTTTTGCACTTCATGTATATCTATGAAGCTATGAATCTAGTATTATGTGTGTTGTATGTTTTTGTGTATTTTTTGTTATTGTGTGTTAGTAGTATAAGAAAGTTCTGTTATAGTTTTTAGGCCTAGTTGCCATATTAGTTCAGACTTTTCGTACATCTGTGATTTTTAAAACGAAATCGAATAAAAAATAAAATAAATAATTTTTTTTTGCACACTTTGAGCAAAAATTTTGCAAAACCAATTTCGTTTTTTTAATTTAGCACAAAAAAAAATTTATGACAATTTCTTTTTGGCTGAGCCAAATTAATTTTTTTTGAAAATAACGAATTAAAGAGGAAATTTTTCTTTTTTTGTTCATGCAATACAAAAAGTACTCAGCTTTATTTGGTTAGATTGCCCAAAAAGGATTTTCGTTCAAATCAACCAATTTTTGCCATTTTTGCAAAAATATTGCAAAAACTTTTTTTTGATTTTAATACAATTTTTAGACAAATAAATTGCATCTTTTTTCTTTTTAGCGAGTCAAGTTGATAAAAAAAAATAAAATTTTTATTTTTGAAATTCAAAATTCGAATATCGAATTTTAGTCAAAACTAATGCCAATTTAACACAACTATAATTATACGACTTTTGCAAAAGCAACAGACAATTTAAAAAGCTACTTCATTAGGCCAACAAAATGTAGGGTCTAGCATAAATAAACGGTTTAATATTTAAGAACTAAATTGAATTTTGGTCAAAATTATGCATATTTTTTCCAAATTTTTTGAAAATTTGTGCATTATATTTATTTTGATTTTGGGGGAAATCAGAAAAAAAAACTACTAGTAGCTTTTTTAATTTTGGCCGGGTTAGTTGATTTTAAAGAAAATTTTAATTAAAAAAAAATTAATTTGTATCAAAAGTAGCATTATTTTGCATCTTATTGCACATTTTTTTATTTGATTTTTGTACAAGGTACAGTTTCCGATACTGTTTTAACTTTATTTAGTTCCTTTACCTGGATGCCCACAAGTTAGTTCTTTTAGTTTAAAATGTAAGATATGAAAAGGTACTTTTCACAATGTAATTTTTTTTTTTAAAACGAGAAGAAAAATGAAGGCAGGGGCAAACCTCTGATCTTGAATTTTGGGAAAAACGTAATCATGAAAAATTTAGCCACTATCTGACATTTTTTACAAATTTTTTTGGTTTTTATCAACTTGTTTGTTTTCTTTTCAACTGCAAAAATTATTTGTAAGACCACTGATGCGTTTTTTTATTCAACAAATTTGACTAACCCCTTACGCATAAAATTTAAGAAGCAAAAGGGTATACTGCTTACACAACAACTTTTCAGTAATTGCGTTACTTAAAATGTATTGTCAAACCGCCTTCTGCCAATTTTTTTTTAATACCCATACGTTGGGTGACTAGGTTGTCCCCCAAGGAAATATGTTCCATTTTTCTTTAGCTTTCTACCTTGGCGTTTAATTTGACCAACGTGCGTGGGGTATAAGGGGAGTATAAGGTTTGGGGGGGTTTTTAACAATTTTTTTTTTTGCGACGATCCAAAAAAATCTCCCAAGGTGAATCGCTACGTTGATCTGGCCCCGTTTGTTTTTTAAAATAAATAAATGAAAAAAAAAAAAAATAAAAAAAAATAAAAAAATAAAAAATAATAAATGAAAAAATAAATAAATAAAAAAATAAAAAAATAAAAAATAAATAAATAAATAAATAAATAAATAAATAAGTTTAAATTTAAATTGTATTTAGAGTTACCCCCTCGGTATCAACTGTTTTCGGGGGGACAGTAAATCAAAGCGACAAAGCAACCTGTGGGCCCCCCGCCAATCGACGAGTAAAACGATAACCCCCATAAAAGATCGATATTTTTAATGGGAAATATAGCAATCTTTGGTTGGACAGTGCGAACACCCGTGAAAACGCCAGAATCAAAAAGGCCCGTTTCAGCACAACTCTGAATTTAGGGAAACCCCCCGCGGATCAACGCCGAATCAAAAAGGGCCCGTTTCACCCAAAACCAAAATAAATTTATTTTGTTTCGTGTGGGACGGCCCAAAGTCACCTTTTAAAAAACCATAAGACAAAAAATGATGGACTAAGCCAAATAGAATTTAAAAAAATTCAAAAACCGTGAACCTTCTGCATTTGGGGAAACAGATCGCAACCCAAAAACCATCGAGCCACACAAATGTTTTTAGACTAGGAAGCTTCGCAAACGCTTTTTCAGGCCGTTGTTGGATGAGCGTAAGTGCATTGAGCTGTCAGGTTTGCGGATTTTTGTTTGTTATTAGTTAAAGTAGTTTTAGGGCACTCAAAAGTAGAGTTACGTGCCCCTGTCAAGGATTTGGGTTTGGAATCTTCCAAATTTTATTTTTTGTTCTGGAAAAAAACATTCAATCGGGTAAAGCATGTTTTGGGGTTATTATGTCAAAAAATTTTTTTTTTGAAAAAAAACCCAAAAAATGCATTTTCAGAGAAATCATTTTTGATGGGGCTCAATTTACCCCCAAAATATAAATTCTAACATTAAAGGTTCTATGAAAAAAACATTAAAATCAGATAAACATGTAGGTGTTATATAAGTCGAAGAATTTTTTAAAAAGAAAAAAAAAAACGTTTAAATTGGATTTTTATGAGAAAAAATTTTTTATTGCGCTCAAAAGGTGGCATTTCAAAGTTTTAAATTTAAAGGTCTCCAGAAAATTTTTTTCGCAAATTGGGAGTAACGGGTTTAAACCGGAAAACGTGTTAACAAATAAAACACAAAAATACAAACAAAAACAAACAAAAATCGAAAAAATTTCGACTTTGAACCCCTTTGACCCGTTTTCCTTTTTAAGTAAACGTGAATTGGTTTTTTTAAAAGGGGAGGCGTGCTTTGAGGGGGTAAAAACCCCAAAAAATTTTTTTTACCCCGTGATCTATACACAAACACACCAAATGACACTTTGAAAAATTATATCTTGTAACTGTGATTTACACAAGTTTTTTAATTTTTTTTTATCCCGAAAATTGGGGAAAAATTTGGGGTTTTTTGGAAAATTTCCTAAATCGGCTTTAACTGCTTTTTTTTGGGCCACATAGATACTAGAGCCCCTGTACCAATCTAAATCCCCTTTATAACATCGGCTTGAAAAATGTAACCAAATATACCCCTTTAACACGCAAAAATATGCATTCCCCAAAAACACACCCCCTCTTGGTAACGCATATTTTGTCCAAATACTTTCCCAAAAATTACAAAACAAAATTAGGGGGAAATTTACAGAAAAAGGTGTCAGTACGTAATAATGGCCCAAAATTTTTGGAACAAAATCCTCCCAAAGGGCATGGGGGCATAAAGATGTCCCCCCTGTTTTTTCTTATGGGGGAATTTTGCCATGGGCCTAGATCGAAAAAATCATGTTTTACAATTTTTTTGGGGGGTCATGGGGCCCCCAAAAATTTTTTTGTAAATTGCTAAATTTTACTAGTTAGCCCGAAGAAATATATTTTTTAGTTTAGCGGGAAATACCCCTTTAGTGAGAAAACCTATCGACATGGAGTACCGCAAGGACGTCTGGGGCCAAAATTATTTATAATATATATAAACAAATTTTTGTAACCTCAAGTAGCAGCCAAAATAATTACCCTTTCGATGACCCGTGATTGTGTTCCATGGTACCCGCTGGGGTTGGTTATAGGCAACTAAAGAAACAAAGAAGCTGTGTATTCTGGCAAACAATAAATTTTCTTAAAATTAAAATTTCAAAGACGTGTACATCCCTTTCATAGTTAAAAAAAACTACCCCCCAGCTCTAATTTGCTTTGAAATAACACAGTGCTGACGAATTTGTCACTATGGGATGTGGGGCGAGTCTATCAAGCGTCAAAGTGTAAAGTTCTTGTGTTACAAATTTATAAAAAACTTAAGGTGGCAAAATATGTTGAGGGCCTCTTCAGAAACTGCGAATGTTATGTATTTTTTATAGGGTTTGTAGAATTATTTTAGGAAAACTATTGTGGTGTGTACTCAGCTGTTGCTCAGTCAATTTTGCAATATGTATTCTAGGGTTGGGGGGGGGCTGGTAAAAATAGATAGGTTACAATAGTAATCCCAAAAAATAATTTTTAAAATAATTCTGAAAAAAGCCGAGTACTTACCCAAATCAATTAATATTTTCTAAAGTTTAAGGGTACTAGATGTTAGGCAACTCTTTATTTAAATTTTTATTAAACATATTTCAAAAACCCATATGTTTTAAAAAAAAAGATATCCGCCCGCATAATACCCCAAATTTAGACGCGTACATTTTTGAAACTCCCCCGAAGGTTAAAACAAAAGGGACAGAGCACGGTGAGTTCATTGGGCCCGAATTTTTTAAACAACTTCCCTATACGTCAGGTCTCGAAAGTATCGCCCAAGATTTAAGCGTGAGGTCCACAGGTTTATTAAACTATGGGAGAGAGTTATGTAAAAATTTACTTTATTTTTTTTGTAAAAGTTTAAACTTTATTTTTTTATGCTTTGCTTACGTGTTTCATCTTTGTCCTGCTTCTTTTTATATATTATTCATCAATGTTATAATAGGTATCGTTTTAAATTTGCTTATATTTGTATTTGTACTTTAACTTTGTACAAGTATTGTGTACTATATTTTTCTTATTTATTATGTTTTTTTTGCATCATGTCTCTTTGATTAGAATTTTTAAAATTTTATTTTTTACTGCGCTCCCACACACAGGGTGTTACCTATTTGGGGTCTTTCTTTCCCTCGAGAATGTTTTAAAGTGCATGGTTTTTTTTGTATTTTTAATATTTCATTGTAAAAGGTTTAAGTATTTTTAAAAAAAAAATAAAAAATTTTTGAAATTTAATTGAATTTAAATCAAGAGAAATAATTTTTTGATTTATTTTTTTTAACCTGCAGTTTTAAGTCAGAGATTTTGAAGGGCTCCCGAAAAATTTTATCGAATTTGGGGTATCGGTTTAGCCGGAATCGTTTAACAAACAGCCAAAAGAAAAAAAAGAAAAAAAAAAAAAAAAAAGATTTTTTAGGAAAAAAAAAACTCGCTTCCCCAGTTTAGTTAAAAAAAAAAACTTTCCGGGTTTCCCAAGTTTTTTGAGTAGTTTTTTAAAAGTAAAAAAAAAAAGAAAAATTTTTAAAAAAATTAGGGAAAAAATTTTCGATTAAAATTTTTTTCCTTGAAAAATTTAAAAATTAAAACCCCCTTTTGTAAAAAAAATAAAAAAAAAAAAATTTTAAAAACAAAAATTTAAAAATTTTGAAAAAAAAAATGTTGGGAAAAATTTTTTAAATTAACTTTTTCCCGCCCCATGGTTTTAAAAAAAAAATTACCCTTATCCTTTTAAAGATAAGTTTAATAAAAAATTTTAAAAAAAATTTTTTAAAAATAAAATTATCGAATTTTTTTTATGTAAAAAAAAATTTTGGTTCAAAATTTTGCTAAAAGGGTTAGGTTTTTTCCTGAAAATCTTTTTTTAAAAATAACTTGGCTAACCTAAATTTTTAATTTTTTTTTACTTTTAAAAACAAAAATTTTAAAAAAAAACAAAAAACCATTTGAAAAAAATTTTTTTGGCTCAAAGGCCCCCAAAAAAAAGTTTCCCTAACTTTTTTTTTTGTTTTTGCAAAAATCAAAATTTTTGTGCAAAAAATTTTGAAAAAGTTGCAAAAATATGGTTAAGTTTGCACATGAAAAACGTTATTTTGAAAAAATAAATTTGGGTCAGCCAAATAATGCCCTAACTTTTTTGTGTCTGTGCAAAAATCAAAAATTGGTTGTCAAAATTTCAAAAAGGTGCAAAAATAGGGAAGGTTTGAATGAAAAACCATTTTGGGTTTTTCTAGCATAACTTGGCTCAGCCCCAAAAAGAAGTGCCGTAAATTTTTGTGTTGCTGTGCAAAAAAACGAAATGGTTGTGCAAAATGTGCAAAAAGTGGGCAAAAAATGGTATAAGTTTTCACATGAAAAATTTGTTTTTTGAAAAAAATTAACTTGGGTCAACCAAAAAAAGGTCGAAACTTTTGTGTTTCTTGTGCAAAAATCAAATTTGGGGTGCAAAATTGTGCAAAAAGTGGCAAAAAAAGGCAAGGGTTTTTAGATAAAAACCTTTTTGGGTTTTTCTAGCATTAACTTTGGCTCAGCCAAAAAAGAAGTTGCCGTCTTTTTTTTGTTGCTTGTGCAAAAAACGAAGAGGGTTTTGGGAAAATTTGCAAAAGGGTGCTAAAAAAATGGTATAATTTGCACATGAAATTCGTTATTTGAAAATCATTAACTTTGGCCCCACAAAATGAAGTTGTCGAAACTTTTTTTTTGTTGCTTGTTCAAAAAACGAAATTTGGTTGTGCAAAATTGTGCAAAAAAATGTGCAAAAATATGGCAAGGTTTTGACATGAAAAACCATTTTGGTTGTTCTAGCATTAACTTGGCTCAGCCAAAATGAAGTTGCCGTTAATTTTTTTTGGGTTTCTTTTGCAAAAATCGAAGTTTTGGTTTTGCAAAATGTGCAAAAAGTTGCAAAAAAATGTATAATTTGACATGAAATTCGTTATTTTTTTTTTTTAAAAAAAATTAACTTGCTCACCAAAAGAAATTGTCGTAAAAATTTTTTGTGTTGCTTTTGCAAAAAACGAAAATTTGGGTTTTCAAAAATTTTGCAAAAAGTGTGCAAAATATGGGATAGGTTTTGACATGAAAATTCATTTTGGGTTTTTTCTAGCATTAAATTGGGTCAGCCAAAATAAGTTGCCGGGAACTTTTTTTTGTTTTTTTTTTTGGGAAAAATTGAAAATGGTTGTGCAAAAGTGCAAAAAGTGTGCAAAAAAATGGATAATTTTTTCACATGAAATTGTTATTTTGAAAACATTAATTGGCTCAACCAAAAAGAAGTTGTCGTAACTTTTTTTTTTGCTTGTGCAAAAAAAACAAAATTGGTTTTTGCAAAAATTTTGCAAAAAGTGTGCAAAATAGGCTAGGTTTTTAATGAAAATCCATTTTGGGTTGTTCTAGGGATTAACTTGGCTCAGCCAAAATGAAAAAAGTGCCGTAAATTTTTGTGTTGCTTGTGCAAAAAATGAAGTTGGTTGTGCAAAAATTTTAAAAAGGTGCAAAAATATGGATAATTTGCACATGAAATTTTTTATTTTGAAATCTTAACTTGGCTCACCAAAATGAAGTTGTCGTAAATTTTTTTTGTTTCTTGTCAAAATCAAATGGTTTTGGGAAAATTTGCAAAAGGTGGCAAAAAATTGGCATAGGTTTTGACATGAAAACCATTTTTGGGTTTTTGCATTAACTTTGGGTCAGCCAAAATGAAATTTTCCCCTAAATTTTTGTGTTGCTTTTTTCAAAAATGAAAATTTGGTTGTGCAAAAAAATTTTGCAAAAAATGTGCAAAAAAAAAGGGATAAGTTTGCACATGAAATTCGTTTTTTGAAAACCATTAACTTGGCTCAGCCAAAATTTTAAGTTGTCGTAACTTTTTTTTTGGGTTCTTGTGCAAAAACGAATTGGTTTGCAAAATTGTGCAAAAAGTGTGCCAAAAATATGGCATGGTTTTGACTGGAAAATCCATTTTGGTTGTTCTTTTGCTTAACTTGGCTCAGCCAAAAAAGAAATTTTCCGAACTTTTTTGTGTTGCTTGTGCAAAAAATCGAAAATTTTTGTGCAAAATTGTGCAAAAAATGTGCAAAATTAAAATTTCAAAATAAAAATTTTTTTTTTGAAACCAATTAATGGCCAAAAAAAATATGTCGACTTGGGGTTGTCCAAAAACCCAAAATTTGGCCCAAAAATTTGCAAAGTTCAATATCTAGTTTTCTTTTTGGTTTCTACAAACTTTCCCCCCAATGAGTTGGTAAACTTTGGGGGCCCCCTTTTGCAAAAAAGGGGAAGGGGTTCGGCAAAAGGGGCAAAAAGCTTTTAAATCAAACATTAAAAGTTCCAAATTTCATTTGGGGGAAAACCCGTTAAGGCCCAAACCCAACCCAAAGTAAACCCCCCATTTGGGGAGGGTGGGGGCCCGGGGGGATCATTCGGAACGAAAAATTTTTTTTTTATTTTTCGGGGTTTTGGGTTTTTTTAAAAAATTTTCCTTAAATTTTTATTGGGCCATCTTTTCCAAAAAAAAAAATAAACCCTTTTTAAACAATTAGACAAAAGACACAAAATTCCCAAATTTTGGAAAAATAAAGAAATAAAAAACCAAATTTAAATTTTTAAAATTTTTTTCCAAAGAAAAGGAAATTTTTCCCCCTTTTTTCCCCCCCAAAAAAAAACCCCCCCCCCCCCTTTTTTTTTACGCATTTTGCCCCCCATTCATTTGGAAAAAATTTTTTTTTAAAAAATTTTGGTTGCTTCCCTAGCAAAAGTCAAAATTCTTGGTGTGAGCCAATAATTGGGCCAAACAACCTTTTTTTTCATAGTCGTAAAGGCAAAATTCACAACAATCAAAGTCAAATTTCATTGGTGGTTGAGCCAAGTTAAGACCCAAACCAACCTCATGTCGACTCCATAGCAGGGCGTCCAACGACACGTCTCCTGGTCAAACCGAAGAAGATTCTGGGCTATCTTTTCAATATCGTAGTTCTGCGCCCTCTTCAGGTCTCCCTCTAAAAACTTTACCCCTTCCAGGAGCTGCAGCTCGTGGTAGAGATGCTCGTTGGGCCCCGCCCTCTGTAGCACCCGGATAAAGGTGAAAAAGGCGGTGACAATCTAGAGCCAAGAGGGGTAAAGGGAAGTTTTTTGGAGCAATCAATGACATTGAATTAGGGTACGTTCCGAATGATGCTAACCTGCAGCTTGGGCGTGCCCAAAGCATTCCGTAACACCGCCGCCATCACAACCCCCGTAACGCCCAAGGGTAAACCCTCGGGCATTTTGGGCATGTCTGGGTGTTGTGGGCGCTTGGGAGCATCATTCGGAACGTACCCTAAATATGCGCTTATGCTACGCATAGCTTATTTATGTCATTGGGAGCCATGGTTAACCAAACCATATCAAGCGTAATTCTCATTTTACGCGATTTCTAATTTCTCAAACAATTTTAGTCACATCTATTTCCATTAATTGATCATAGAAAATAAACAAAAATTTTAAATTTAATTTTCCAGATTAAGAATTGTTCAAAAGCACCCAAAACGCATTTTCTGATTGATCTGGGGATAAATATTGAAAATCTGATATGTAAAACAGTCATGTACTTCTTATAATAATAATCATCATAACTCAGTTCCAACTATGTCGGGTTGAGTGGTGGTTTTCCCCATTATCAAGGGCATGAAACTGTGATACTAAGCTTGCCAGACTTAGTGTTTCTTCCACATCATCCAACCCCTTCTTCTCCACCAATTTACTCCACTCTCTTCTGTCCTCCCACAGCTTTACTCTTGCCACATGCTCCCACACTTCATCCGTTTCCAACGTCTTCTTGAATTAATCTTTCCCATTTTCTCTTGGCCTTCCTACTCTTCTTTTCCCCTCCTCTGCCGCTTCAAATTCTCGTCTTGAATCCTCTCCCTGCCCATCCTTTTCATATGTCCAAACCATCTTAGACGTTCTCTTCCTAGCTTAAACTTCAATCTCTCCAACCCCAAAGTTCTTTCCTTATTTCATTACTTCTTATCTTGTCCATCTTGTAACTCCCTTAATACTTCTTAAAAACTTCATTTCTGCTGCTTCCAGCTGACTCTCTTCTTTTGTTCCCACTCCCCATGTTACTGCCCCATATTTTTAATATAGGTACAAAAATGCCTTATACAGCAAAATTTTACATTTTGTGGGAACAACTCTTTCCCATAGAAAACTTTCTCCCCAATTGGTAAAACCCTTCTGCTTTTTGCACTCTAGATGACACTTCCCTACACACTTTTGCATTCTTTTGTCAATATATTTCCCCAAAAATATTTAAATTCTTCTTTTTCTTCTAAGACTTCTCCACGTAGTACAATATTTTCTATGTCTCTAGGCCCTGCCCTTTGTCTTCTTTTGCATACGCAAACATTCACTCTTTTTCTGATTGATTTTTAGACCAAACTCTGTAGTAACTTCGTTTCCATCTGTCCCCTTCTCCTGCACTTCTCTGGCACTCTCACCCCAAATCAACACATCGTCCGAAAACACTAATGTTCTTGTGTCCTTCCATCTGTATTTGGTTCCACTCTTCTTATAATTTCATCCATTACAACAGTAAAGAGTGTTGGAGATAACACACTACCTTGTCGCAAGCCCTCATTCACTTGAAACCATTCTGACCTACCCATATCTGTCTGTACACAACTTTCACTCCTTTGATATGTACTTTGTATCCTATCTATTAAACCTCTTCCCACTCCTTTTATCTCTAGACACTCCCATACTTTCTCTCTAGGCAGGCGATCGTATGCCTTCTCCAGATCCAAAAACACAATGTGCATTTCTTTCCCATTTTGCCATCTCCCCTCCATTGTCTGCCCTTATAGCAAATATGGGATCAATAGTAGACCGTCCACTTCTAAACCCCATTTTTGTTCTTCTCTTAGATCTGTGTCATATACCTCCTTCAGTCTTAGTTCTATAACTTTCTCATAAATTTTTGCACACTGACACATTAATGTCACCCTCTATAATTTTCACTTTTCTTACGGTCACCTTTCTTAAACAGCGGTAAAAATTATACCTCTTTTCCAATCTTCCGGTACCTTCTTTTGTTTCCACGCAGCACTTATTACTCGAAATAACCATCTTCTTCCTTCCGCACCTGATGCTTTGATCATTTCCACAGAAATGTCATCCACTCCGGAGCTCTACCTTTCTTCATGGCTCCTAACGCCCGAGCCACCTCTTTTCTGTTCCTCGTCTTCTTCATCTTCTCCACTTGCCTCTTTCTCTTTCTCTGCATTTAAATTTTCACTAACCTGTACTTTTTAGAAAGATTTTTGAAATTTTTTCCTCCACATTTCTTGTATTTCCTGTGGGTTGTTTGTAATTTGGGGCCCATTTTCATTTACCATGAGTTTTTGTTCTTCCCTTTCTTGTCTTTTTGTCCTACTAGCCCGTACATAATTTTCTTATTCCCTGGAAGTCATCTTCTAATTTACCAGCAAATTCTTCCATTGCTTTGTCTTTCTCCTCCTTCAAAATTTTGTTTCACATCGGTTTTCGCCTACGGTACTCGTACTCATTTTCTGTGGATTTGCACTTTTCATTCTTTTCCAAGCTAGTTTCTTCTCCCGAACTGCATCTCGTACCCTCTCGTTCCACCATCGCGTTTCTTTCTCTTTCCTCCCACTGACTCTTCCACCAAGCTCTTCTGCACTTGACACAAAAACCTTCTTAAAGTTTTGCCATTCTTCTTCTATTTCTCCCACTTCATTTGTAGGTGTTTGTTCACTAATTCTGTCATAACTCTTCTTGCACTATCGGAGTTTGCAGTTTCCACACTTTTTTTCTTTTGTGCCGGTTCTTTATTCTTTTTTGGGTCTGTACCATCATTCTAAACTTCCCCAACACCAGCCTGTGGTCTCCATCCAATGATATTGATGCAGTACCCCCCACATCCTCAAGATTTCTCATTACTTCTTTTCCTATACTAGATAGTCAATTACTGTCTCTGATCTGTCTTCACCATAGCCATTCTCGTTATTTTTTGGGTTCTACGTTTTTTTGAACCAAACTATTTTCCCATAACTAACGAGTTTCTGGCACACATTTCTAACAATTTCTCTCCATCTCTGTTTCTTGCATCTATCCCATGTCTGCCCCATACCTCTTCAAATCCTTTCTATCTTTCCTATTTTGCATTAAAATCCCCCATTACTACAATAGTATTTGATGTCATAATTGCTTCTAATTTTGCCACAAAACTCATCCTTCTCAACCACTGGTCTTCCTGTTTTAGGCGCATACACCTGAATGAATTCGATTGTCATGCTGTCATCGCACAAAATGTACATCTGTATCATTCTACACTATGGCTTTTCACATTTACGATACTGTCTTTCCATTCAGGGCTTACACCCAAAAGCTACCCCCATTTCTTCCCTCCCCTCCTCCAGACCACCACAGCTTGTAATCCTTCTCTGAGATTCTTGTTTCCACACCCTTTCCACTTTTTCTACTGAGTCCCATTACACACAGTTTCTGTTTTTTTCATGGGCATCAATGATCTCTTCGATTTTACCATTAAGTGACACTATATTTATTGTGCCCACATTTATAACTTTTCCCTTTTTTCCTGTTTTGATGATGTTCCCCTATTTGTTTTGTTTTCTCCTTTGTCCACAATCTATGCCTAACTTCTTTTCTCCACACCACCTTGTGTGAAAATCCTTCTGCACATTGTTTCAGATTCTTTTCCTTTTTTTCTTACATTCACCTCTAGGCCCCAGCCATTTTCCCTCGTTGCTCATTACGAAGCGTTTTTGCTCTTATTCCCACTTCTCTTGCTCTGTTCCATTTCTCTTCTATTCCTTCCACCCCCTTCATGTCTATATATTCTACTTCAATCCTCTTGCATATTTCTTTTATATCATTATTGACACCTAAGCTTAAACCTCTCAAAGGGGCTTAGCCCACACATGCCTATCTTTGGCATTTTAAAACTTTCTCTTTTCCAATACAAGTAGCCTTGTAGATTCCCTAGCATGACTGCCTTTTCCTCTCCAGCCCATTCTCTCTGTTCCCTGCACATATAACCGCCACTTCTATATTTCCATCTGATTTGTACTCTTCTACCTTCTTTTAAGTTCATTTATCCTGATACCTGGGTAAACCCCAGCCCTGTACTCCACTCCAACACAAAAATTTTTTGCTGTTTTTACCCGACACATCTCCAATTAGTATACCTAATGCTTTTTTTGTCCTGGTTGAGCTTTCTTGTATCATAGTTACATACCACTTCAATGTCTGGTAATGATTTACCCACCTGCTGTTTTTGATAAGTTGACTTACTTCTGTCTTTGTTATGTTCTCACACCAAACTTGTGACCAACTTCATTGTGTGGTATTGATTTGCCCACCTGCTGTTTGTGACATGGTGATTACTTTTTGTCTTGTTTATGTTTTACACCCGACTCGTGCCCAACTTCAATGTCCCTTTCATTGCATCTTCTAGGTCTGTTGTTACTGTGTGCGTTTGGGCCCAGACCCACCCCTTTAGCTCTATACTCGGTTGTTGTTTCGTCCTCTTTTTTGGTCTTGCTTCACCCCCCTGATGTTTTTGGCAAGGTGACTTGCTTCTATGGAGTTCTTTTGTACCGCCAATTTGGTGACCAACTTTGTTGTCTGGCGTTGCGATACCTAAACCTTTCTTTTTTGGGCAAACCCTACCATGTGCTCACGAGCTCTTTTGCTGCCTAGTCTTAGGTCTTCAGCATGTGGTATACCAATGTTTTAATATTCTTTGTTGTATCTCTTCCCACATGTTATTTAATCTATTATCCAACATTTTTTTTCCTCCTGTTCCTCCTCCAATTCTTCTCCAACACTCACCAATCTCATTTGTGTTCTTCCCATTTCCTGTTCCAGCCTGGAATATGTTTTTTCCAGATCCAGCTGGATGTTTACCACCTCTGTAGTGCATTCTTCCACCACCCCTTTCATACTGGTGTACACTTGTTCTAACACTCCTGCCTTTCCTTCTTCTTTTCCTCTCTTTTCCAACATTTCTACCTTTTCACTCAGTTGTTCAATATGTTTTTCTCATTTTACCTAATGCCTGTACCATCAACTTCCACTTCTCACTACTAGGCCTACCCAGCTCTTACCATTCCAATGTGGTTCCTCCTTTCCATTGAGCCCCCCCTCCACCCATTATATCATTCCTCCTTGTGTTTATCCTAATCTTGTTACTTTTTGGTGCATCTCCACCGGTTTTTATGCCTAAACCCCCAATCTTAAGCCGAGAGGTCTGCTTGCTTTTGATACAGTTATACTTTCTGTCTCAATTTCTTTGGTGTTGTTTGTATGCATATTCCACCTTTTCTTCTTTTAATGCCAATCTCTCATTGCTGCACCCACACCACCATTCACTTTTCTTTTTTCTTCTATACTCCTTTCCATTGACTCCTGCCCCATTTAAAATGTGACCATATGGCACATTAAGTACACTGGACTCCCGCCCTAACTCTTTTCTCACATCCCCAACATTGTGATTCTTCTTTTTTACTATTGACATTTAAACCACTGTTTACACCCTTTTTCACTGTCTTACTGTCGACCATCTTGTTTTATC
Source organism: Sweltsa coloradensis (assembly GCA_024449915.1). Classification (NCBI taxonomy): domain Eukaryota; kingdom Metazoa; phylum Arthropoda; class Insecta; order Plecoptera; family Chloroperlidae; genus Sweltsa; species Sweltsa coloradensis. The sequence goes on along the minus strand of JAMZAV010011048.1, from coordinate 3,310 downwards.
TTATTATTATCAAGATTTATGGCTGCAGGACAAGGAACGCGCCGAACGTTAAATCTTAAGCTTTTTAGGGTATAGGGCAGAGGCAAAGGCAAAGGCACAGGCAGAAGGGGCAAAGAAAAGAGAAATATAGCTGTATAAATACCTCTAAAATATGGTTCGCACCTTCCTCAGTGAGTTGGATGTTGATGGAGAAGAGCGTGAACGCCGAGTTCTCTTCGAAGCCAGACTCGTTCCGGTGAACAAGGAGAGCCGTCGCCCAGCACCTGCATGGGGCGAGCATTCATCATTTCGTTTATATAAGACACCTGCTGAGTTCTTTCAATCCATAATTAAATTCGCTCAAATTTGGTTATTCTAAGCTAAAAATTAAAATCCCGTTTTTTCTGAGATTTTTAGTATTTGATTTGTATTTTTCAATGTTGTGGGAAATTTAGATTTGAATAATTGCAAAAGTTTTATGTTCAAACTAAATTAAAGTCATTAATATAATCTAGATTTTCGAATTAGGGCAATTGTCGTTTTCGGTTTCTCAAATACCATAATACTAGAAATATCCCAAAAATTTCCCGGGAAAAAACAAAAAAAAAATGCCCGTTTTGCCCGATTTCTATTTCAAATCTTCTCCAAAAAAGGGGAAATTTTTTCCCTTTTAAAATTTAAAAATTTTTAGTCCATTGTAATGAACGCGTGGGCTAAAGAGTTTGGGGGACCATTATGTATCTTTTTTTTTGGAATGTCCCTTTTTGGGGTTTTAAAAACGTGTCCGGGTTTATTTAAAACATTCGGGAAATGTCCGGTGTTTTTCCCCATTTGAGGTTTTGAAGGGAACAAATTGAAATTTTACGTCCATCCATAAACAAAAAGGGGATCCCTTGATTTTCCATTTTTTAAGTCCAAAAAATGACAAAATAACAATGTAAGAAATATATTTCGCCCTTTGGGGGAAAGGGCCCCCTGGGAACTGGGGCTTTGCCCAGGACGCCCCTACCAGCACTTCCCCCCAAAAGATTCCGGTTCTTCCCCTGATAGAGGCCATAACAGTAGACGAAGACGTTTACAAGTTAATACTACCCAAACGCTATGTAATAATGTTTGGGCATCCGGGGCCCACGTCATTACTCTTTAACACACATAACAAAAACTTGTAGAAATACACCCAAACCCTTTCCCCAACTAAAAAGGAATGAGTCTAAAAAACCCCAACTATTACCCTCCACATAAACGTCAGTCCCCCCAACAGCATCCTCAAAAAGTTTGGCAAAATAAAATTTGCGATTTTTAATTTCGTAATAGTTTACCAAGTTCTTTTTTCAAATTTAAATTTTAAACGTAATAACATAAAATTTTCTATTTTGCCAAGCTTTTCGAGGATGCTGTTATGGGACCTGTACGTTTATGGGAAGGTAGAGAGCTTCCCTTTTTTTAGATTCATTCCTTTTGGTGTGTAAGGTTTTGGCTGTTTTCTACAAGTTTTTTTTATGTGTGTGATCTCATTACTTTTTAAGTTCCTTACAAAATTTTTTGCTAAAATATAATATTTTTATCAAAGTTGATTTAAATTCTATGGTATTGAGTAACAAATAGGAGTAAAATATCAGACCCCGATTCTGTACACAGAGGCGTGCAACTATGGTTCCGCGGCCCCCCCAGCCGCGCCGGTGCCAAAACCAAGGGGGGTACCCACCCCTGGCTTTGAGTGACCCACCCCCCCTCACCTCTAAAAAAATAAACATTTCAGGAATACAATAAATTTTTATTTGTTATAACTTCACTTGGGGTTTCAAAACGGATGTAATGGTGTAATTTTTCAGTGTTGGGTAGGAAAGGAAAAATAAAAAAGTTCCCGTTCCTGGAAAAAAAAAAACTAAGGGAGGAATAGTTCCCCTTTTTCCGACGGGAAATAAGGGAGGAACTATTCCAATTTCCAGGGAAAGTAACTTTTTCATAAATTCCTTTTTTTTAATTTACTGTACAAATTTAAGGAATGAAAAAGTCAAAAACATAGTTTACTTTCAAAAAGAAGGGGTTGTAAAATACTCCTTTCCAGGAAATCAAAATTTGACCTATTGTTTTAAATTCTTGTCATACCCCATCCTATTCCTACACTCAGGGTCAACCCCATCCCCCCGGGTTTCCCCACCATTATTGCGCATTGCCAGCTAAATTTTACCTTGAGTTTTTAAAAGATCTTTTGGGTTTTTGCGGTGTGTGTTTTACCATCCTTGTGGTTTCGAAACGTGGAGCAGTGCTCATCAAACCCAAAGATCATTTAAAAATTATTTTACAAGCTGAAAGCCTAAAAAACCCTCATAATTTAATTCCTCCCAAATTTAAACAGAGTTTTGCTTCTTTGCAAATATTTGGGGTTTTTAAATAGAAATTTGGATACCCACATTGACCCTCTCGAGAAGAATCTAAAGAAAAATGGTTATTTATAAAAAAGGAACTTTTTAAACTTTTTCCATTTGGAAAGGAACTTGGAACGCCCTAGTTCCTTTTATTTTTGAGGATTGGAACGGAGAGGTTCCTTTTCTTTTGAGGAAAATTTTAACTGTAACTATTCCATTTTTTAGGAACTTACCCAACTCTGATAGTTGTTAGCAAAATTTGGTAGTTTTGTTTTTAAAATACGCTCACTTTTCGTTTTAGAGGCTCGACCCATCGTAAGTGTACGGACCAAATTTCGTTCAATTTTCATTCTGTGTTTAAATTTCCTTTTGATAAACGACCATATTTTGAAATGTAATCCAATAATGATTTTTTTTTAGTTTAAATTTTAAAAATATCCCCAAATTTAAAAAAGATAATTGGTAAAATTTTGTATTTAAAATGAAAAAAATAAAAAAAATTTGCATATATAGCAAATCCTTGGGGAAAGTTTCCTAAAAATATTTCAAAAATTTTCAAAATTTGAATTTATGCCCCCGTGTCTCAGATCGCACACAAGCTATCTTAAGGGAAAAAAGGACCAAAAATTTTCACCTCCGGGGCTGGGGCTTCGCCCCAGACCCCCGGGGGCCAGCGGAAAAACATTCACGGGGGTGGGGGTACCCACCGTATGATCGCGCTCGGCCGGGCCCCATCAAACCTCTGCAAGCCACTGCATGTAATCCCCGGGATAGGTGGTATAACCTGGGATAAAGACGGTTAAGGGTGGACCCCAATTCTTGAGTTGTGGGGATGAGTTGAAAAAAGCAATTTGAAAAGAATCGTTTTCGTTTTCGAAGGAATTGGGGTTTTTTGAACGGGATCGTGGAAAAAAATCATGGGCTGTGAGTTTAAAGCATGAATTAATTTAATTAAACCCCTA